>MU857685.1:0-127039 GCA_033296725.1 Corynascus novoguineensis | reverse complement strand
ATATACAGAAGAGAGGTGGAGCTTCCTGTTGATACTCCGTAGCTCAGGAGCTTACCAAGCTGTGCTTACCGCTTTGGACACTTTGGACCGAATGTGCCTCCCCCCGTACGACAGCACTGTGCCGCCGCCGCAACGCAGATCACGAATGATTTGCGAGTCGTCTGATAGTGTGGTACACGAAGCAAGACCGGATTTGGTGTTTCAAATTGGGCCGCCTTAGGCGCCATGAACCAAAGATAGACCGTGTAAGGGTACGGCCGTGGGCTGACAACCAGAGCTTAGCCCTACTCCCGGGACGAAACGTCTCGTCCTAACCCGATGATGAGACGGCCAAGGCTGGGTTGGAGCCAGGCCCCGTTGTTGCGCCTATCATCGACCCTGGATGATGAGGATTAAGGAGCGTGTGTTGGCACCCACTGCCCTACCCGCAAGGGCCAGATATGGGGGATTTGGCACGGGTATTCGTACCAGGTTCAGATGCGCGTTTTCGTCCTCCCCACAACAACGACAGCTTCTGGTCTTCGTTGTTGTTCAAAGGGTGCGGCTTCTTGTCCTTATAGCTACCAGTTCTGGAAGTTTTTGAGCAGACAGGGAACTTTTATAGGCAAAATCTGGTCGTGACAATCCAATGAATCACAAGGAAATCCTGATGATATTATTCAGCTTTTGGGCCCCTACGCCCCTTTCCACCTCAGCAGGGTAAAGGAGTGCTTGCCAAACCTAAACTTGCCTTTCCCATCCCATGTGCTCTCCGTAATTCCGACTTTCTGCTCCTCCGCCCTGTTCGTGACGCCGACGTGGTCACCCGACACGATGTGCACTTCAACCTGGTCGGCCTTGAGCCCCTCGAGCGCGACTTCATAGTCGTTTTCCTCGTGCAGGTTGGCGACAGCCAAGTTAATGAAGCCGTCGTCGCCCAGGGCGGCACTGCAGTCGAGGTAGGGGGTCTCGATGGCAGCGCGGACCCATTCGGGCTTGGTGCGCCCCGTGTACTCCGGGGCGCGAACGTGGAGGGCGAGTGTATGGCCGCGC
Organism: Corynascus novoguineensis; assembly: GCA_033296725.1. Lineage (NCBI taxonomy): Eukaryota > Fungi > Ascomycota > Sordariomycetes > Sordariales > Chaetomiaceae > Corynascus > Corynascus novoguineensis. The sequence continues at coordinate 126,007 of MU857685.1, read as the reverse complement.
ATATATTTGCTGAAGAGCAGAAGGGGCCACCAAATGGTTTGGCGAACGAGGCCGTCCTTAGAGGTAAGAAGGGGCGAGATAACGTTGACCGACTGGGCGATATTGGCCATGCCAAGGTCTTTGGCCTGGCGAACAAAGGCATTGAGCCAGACGGCGACGGCCAGGGCGTCAGACAGCGTGTAGCGCTCCTCGGCACCCTCTTCGCCCGGAGCGCGGATCGGGTCCCAGACGTTCCACTCATCGAAGCAGATCTTTTGCTTGGGTACCGTCACGGGCACCTTGTTTTCGATGCGGGCAAGGTCGATCAGAGCCGAGGCCATCTGGATGGCGCGCTCGGCGCTGCGCGGGGCCGTGGCGTTGGGGAGGTGCTCCTGATCGGCTGTATAGACGTGGATGCTGTGCATGTCGATGAGCGACTTGGTGTTGTTCTCACCCCCGAGCCCGTGGACGTCCCAGCGAACGCACTCCTTGAGAACGTAGTGGTCCCACGAAGAGTAGCCCGTCTCGCCGCATAGGATCAGCGTGATGTTCGGGTCCAACAACTTGAGCGCCTTGGCCCACTGGTATGCCTTCTTTGCGTAGTCCTCCTTGGTGAGCTGTTCGACCTGCCAAGGACCCCAGCATTCGTTTCCGAGGGCCCAGTATTTTACCTATAGCCAGTCGAGTCAGCGACTCCTTCTGGGCATGAGGAGGTGGTCAGACCACATACATTGTATGGCTTTTCACGTCCGTTTTGCCGTCGCAGGTTGGCATAGTATGTGTCACGATCCGAGTTGCAATACTCGAGCCAGGCGAGAGCTACCCCCAATGTGTTAGTTGTTCCGTTCACGGTGTCACCGCTCTGATTTTTGGAGTAAGTCAATGTAGAACTGACCGTCAGTGAGGGTGCCGGTGCCCATGTTGAGGCAAAGGTACGGCTCAGCCCCAACGACTTCGCACCATTTCATGAATTCGTCTGTCCCGAACTCATTGGTCTCGACGCCAATCCACGCAAGTTCTGGCCTATAGTATCGCGGTTAGAACCAGCAAGACTCACAAGAGATGGAGGAAAAAGAGGCAATTACCTCTTTGGCCGCTTCTCCTTGGGACCAATACCGTCCTGCCAGTTATACGTGGCGACAAAGTTACCACCGGGATACCGGACCACGGGTACCCTCAACTCCTTGAGAGCGTCAATAACGTCTTTACGAAAGCCATTTTCCTCTGAGAGTGGGTTGCCAGGGTCATAGATGCCGCCGTAGATGCACCTCCCCATGTGTCTAGACGAATGGTCAGTTGTCAGCGGTCTCTAGCTCAGGGAGCTCGTGTGGTGGTTCCATACTCTGTGAAGCCGCCATAGATGTTGTTGTCGATCTTGGCGATCTTGTGGGAGGGGTGAATGGTGATGGAGGGGCTCTCGCCGTCTTCGATCCTCGTAAAGGTCGCCATGATGGAATTCACACACACACACAAACACACACCGCTTCGTCTTGCCTTAGACCGATGATGAAAAACACATCAGTAGTATTTTATTCGGAACCCAAACCTCGGGCACCGCATGCCTCTGCGGCCGCGACAGATAACACCGAGCTCTTCGCGCATGGCCTGACGATGCCGAGGGGAATGGATCTTATCGCCGCTGGTCGGCGGCCCCTGATTCGTGCGCTTATACCCCATAACCCCGGAGCGGGCAGCATGCCCAGCGCTCCTAGCCTCTTCGGGAGCCATACCCGGGAACAAGCGGGGAAGTGCCACGCGGGGGACGATAAAATACCCACCAGTCGGCGTGGATCGTTGAATTCCCGGGACCCAGTACCGCCGCCCAAACTTTGAAGCAAATGCACTCGGAGCCAAGTCTAGACCCGGCAGAGCTGAACGCGCTGAGGTCATGCTCGAGCCTCCAACGGCGCCAACTCTCGTAGTTGACCACGCCGGAGACCTCCTCACAAGTGGTGTATAGGGTCAGAGCTCCAAAGTCGGAGGCATGGAGCAGAGTCCGGGGCAACTCGGCGCTGAGATGCACGTCGATAGGTGCGCTACGGCCGAGGGGTGTATACTAGTGGATGTTCTCGTCAAGTTTGTACGCGTCAGGGGCTTCCGTTGCTCCAGCTAGCCTGATTCCTGGAATCCGACGCGGGAGGCTCCAGGTTCTTGAATACTCCGTTGCCACGCGGCTCCTGCACGCCAGGGGTCCGGGGGATGCACCATCGCCGTTACATCCAACTTGGACTATAAAGGGTGCCGATCTCCCTTCCCTGTGGGGTTGTTGCTTCCCGCTGCTGCATACGCGGTCCCTATTTCCAGATAGTAACCAAGGCAGCAAACACCTACCCACCTCGGGACACCATCCACGATGGCGCTGTCTCCCAAGTGGTATCAGTTCCTGGTGGGCGTCTTTGCCTCGCTCGGATCGCTGCTGTACGGATATGACTTGGGTGTTATTGCCCAGGTTATCGCCTCGCAGTCTTTCAAGACCAGGTTCAGCCCTAGCGACAATGAAGAGTAAGTGTTTGTCCCACGGCCCACGAAGGTCGCCAGACTCAGGTTGTCTAACATTCGGTCCGTATCTAGAGCAGCAGTCGTTTCCGTCTTCACCGGTGGTGCCTTCTTTGGTGCCATGGCAGCCGGCCCCATGGGCGACAAGCTCGGTCGTCGATGGACCATACTCTGCGGCGCCATCGTCTTCTGCCTCGGCGGAGCCCTGCAGACAGGCGCCCAGGCGCTGTCGTACCTCTACGCGGGCCGTTCCATCGCCGGCCTCGGCGTCGGCGTGCTATGTATGATTGTGCCCTTATACCAAGCTGAGTTGGCGCATCCCAGCATCCGCGGCCGCGTCACAGCGCTGCAGCAGTTCATGCTCGGCATTGGCGCTTTGGCGGCCGCCTGGATCTCGTACGGTAAGGCGACCTCATATGTTGTTTAAAACCAAATCTGGCGAATAGAACTGGGCTGATCTTTTATCCTCCTCTACAGGCACGTACGTCGGCTTCGATCCTACCAACGACGGGCAGTGGCGCACCTCTCTGGGGATTCAGGTGATCCCCGCCGTGTTCCTCGCTGCCCTGATTCTCCTCTTCCCTGAGTCCCCGCGCTGGCTCATCGACCATGGCAAGTCGGAGCTTGGGCTCAAAACACTCGCGCAGCTGCACGCGCACGGCAACGTCGACGACGCGTGGGTGCAGGCCGAGTACCAGCAGATCCGCGAGTCGGTCGAGTTTGTGCGCGAAAACGAGGCAAAGTCGTACATTGAGCTTTTCCGGGACCGCTCGTGCTTCCGGCGTCTGTTTTTGGCGTGCGCCATCCAGGGGTCCGTCCAGATGACGGGCGTGTCTGCCATCCAGTACTACTCGGTCACCATCTACGGGCTCATGGGCATCGAGGGCGACGACACGCTCAAGTACCAGGCCATCTCGTCCATCATCGCGCTCGTCGCCCAGGCGCTCTGTATCTTGTTCATCGACCGGCTCGGCCGCCGCTGGACCCTCATTGGCGGCAACCTGGGCAACTGCGTCACCTTCATCATCGCCACCATTATGCTGGCCAAATATCCACCGGGAGCCAGTAACAACAAAGCGGCCGCCTGGGGTTTCATCATTGTCACCTGGGTCTATAACTTCAGCTTCAGCGCCACATGCGGCCCGCTGTCGTGGATCATTCCAGCCGAGATCTTCGACACCAAGACGCGGTCCAAGGGTGTCTCTATCGCCACCATGACCTCGTTCGCCCTCAACACCATGATCGGCCAGGTGACGGGCCCGGCCATGAAGACTGTCGGGTATCGCTTCTACCTGCTCTTTGTCATCTGCAATCTCACTAACGCCATCTTCTTCTGGGCTTTCCTGCCCGAGACGGCGAAGCGGCCTCTCGAGGAGATGAACCGCCTTTTCACTGACGCGCCACTGTTCGTACCTACCATGGACCGCCGCGACTGGGCCATCAACGATCTTGAGCTGCGCGTCGAGGAGGTCAGGGCCAAGCAGGAATCGGTCTCCCACGCCGAGAAGAGCTAGGGGTGTTCTTTTTAGGCAAGGGTACAGGGAGACCCTAGGAGAGATGTCGCCTAAGTACTAGTAGAAGTCAGTATTTAGTAATTTCCAAAAAACGAGAACAAGCACTTTACATACAATTGTTGAATCAAACAGCGGTTTGCGGGTGGAGTGAGTCACAAAAATGGGGATGCTGCAAATCACCGTTTGATCAGGAGCTTTTGGGAAGGATATATCCTGTGAGAATCAGGAGAAGATTTTTTCCCAGGAAGGAGCAACGAACTACACACCTGCTTCAGCACTGAATTGATTGATCCCACTACTGAAATCTTTTCATCTTGTGAAAAACCCTGGAATCGTGGCTGTTGGTCTTCCAACGATGTATGTACTGATTCTGATTGGCTGCTTGTCTTCTTGAATCAAAACGGGGTCTTCGGACTAGACCGTCCACAGCTACAGGAAAATACCCTCTGGTGGTTCTGGTGGGCTGAGAAATTTGATCTTTTGAGCCATTCCACGGACTATTCAGTAGGGCCCTACCATAACCCCAGCTTGATAAAAAAATAAAAATAAAACCCGGGCGACACTATCGAGATGTAAGCTCTGGCTTACTATGTAACTCATCAGCGCTCTATATGTGCACCGCCTCTCGGAATGGACGTCATCCGGGCCGTCTGCCTTCTAGACTTTGCAGCACACGATCTGCAGAGCCTGCTTTTAAAATGACAAAAAGTGGGCAACTAAATTGGTTGGGTACTTGGTAAATACCACGGAACGGCCCTTGCAGCTTGGCGATAGTCTCGAGAGCGTTGGCAGCTGACCCAATCAACTTGTATCATCACTAAAGGGAGTTGTTCCTGAGCTTCCCTTCCAGATCAAATGCTTGGCGCTCTGAGCTTATGCAGGGCACTTTGGGGGGGCTCGCCACGGCACTGACATCTCCCCTCCTTGAACAGAGTCATGCACGCCACGCACTCGCATTCGCCATTTTGTCCATGCAGATGATGGCACAACACATACTCCATACTTACTTATGAATATGCACATACATGTACGACACATGTCGGGAGCACAGAGACCGAGTATTGGCTCCATTCTTTCGTACTGGTTTCGCACTGGGGAATCACATGTACGTACCGCGAGTGAGACAAAGATGAAACAAAGGGCGAGCTCGCTTTGCCAACGAGGGCGCAGCGCTTCGTCTGAACAAAGGGCTTTTGCCATGCAGCTTTATAACGCCTTTGTTTCCTCCGCGACTTCCATTGTGAGGTTTCTCGAGTTCTGTTATTTTCATTCTGAATCTCCAGACATCTGTTCCTGCGGCTCCCCGCAAGACACTCGTTAACCTTTTTCTCTTACTACTCGCATCAACCCTCTTTACCTACCCAAAGTGAGGCACATACTGTTTATTTCAAATTTTAAACTTCGGGAATAATCACTGCCATGGCGTTTGCTGCTGCAGCTTCCAATATGGATAGCAAAACGCTTTCTTCGCGCCTGCGCGAGCTTATCAAGGTATGTACCTAGATACGCATGTCGTTGGACTGTTCCCATTGTTGAAGAATGAGAGGAAAGGATACGCCACTGACTCATGTTAGTTCCTTGGAACCGTCAAAGGTGACCTCGCCAACGTGACCGGTCCCCCTTCCCTCCTCGCGCCGTCCTCAGTCGTCGAAGTGGGCCACTGCTGGGCCCAGCACCCGTCCGTCTTGTCGGCGCCTGCCAGCGAGCCCGACCCTGAGAAGCGAGCTCTCCTCGTTCTGCGCTGGTTTCTCATCGCCCTGCGCAGCCAGCTCTACGTCGGTGTCGACCACCACACGAGCTCAAGTAATAGTAATGGCAATCACAACAAGTCCGCAACCACCGCCGCACACCGATCCATCCGCAAACCGCTCAACGCCTTCCTGGGCGAGCTCTTCCTCGCACGCTGGACCGACGAGGCGGCCGGGTGCACGACGCGGCTGGTGGCCGAGCAGGTGTCGCACCACCCGCCCATTACGGCCATGCACGTGTCTTCTTCGTCCATAGACGGGGACGGAGACGCACACGAAGTCCGTGCCGACGGTTACGCCCGCGTTGAAATGACCTTCAACGGCGGGGGCGTGCACATCCGACAGGTCGGGCACGCAACGCTGCGCGTCGAGCGGTTCGCCGAAGATTACCTCATCCCGCTGCCCGACGTGAAGGTGCGCGGCTTCCTCGCGGGCTGCCTGTACCCCGAGATCTCGGGTACCTACCACATCGTCAGCAGCAGCGGGCTCGTGGCCGAGATCCGCTTCTGGGGCGAGGGAATGCTCTTCGGCGGCAAGCGGAACTCGTTTGAGGCGAAGGTATTCCGCAAAGGGCAAGGGAAAGAGGGTATGGGGGAGAAGAAGGAACCCATTTACGAGGTGGCTGGGTGTTGGAGCGAGGGGTGGACGGTTAAGGACAGCCGAACGGGCGAAGTACTCGAGACGTACGAGGTAGACGCGCCCGAAAACGAGCCAGCGCCAATGGAGGTTGAGCCCCTCGAGACACAGGACCCGTGGGAGTCGCGACGGGCCTGGGCCCAAGTCCTGCGTGGACTCAAAATGGGCGACATGAGGACGGTGGTGACCGAGAAGTCAAAGATTGAGCAGGCACAGCGGCAGATGCGCGCGAGCGAGGCCGCGAGGGGCATCACCTGGGAGCCGCTCTTCTTCAGATCGCAGCAACCCGAAAATCACCACGTGTTTCATCGCCTGTCCAGGGGACTCAGCTGGCAGCTGCACTCGGACAAGACCAAGGGCGTCTGGAGGGTGGATGACAGACGGGTCAAAAACATGCAGCGACCTTTCAGGGGCGAACTAACGCCGTTCGGGTACTGACCATGCCTCATTCATCTTGCATGACTTCATAGCGTTCGGCGTTGGGTTGATTGGTGGGTAGAATTGGGTTTACTGATAGAGAGCAATCTTCGGTCCTGAGACGGTCGCGCGTTGAAATTGACGAATGGGCACTTTTGTCTGTTCGATATCCTCATTTAGAGAGCAATCTTGAAATTCCAAGTTAAAAGGGATAGAAAGTCCCCAACTTCAACTCCTGTAGCTTTGTGCCTTCCAAACGTCCCATCATGTCTTCTTGTGCAACACGGGCATCTCAAAACATCGAAATGAGATGAAGTTGGAGGCAATCCACACCGTATGGGTGCCCGGCGGAACCGAGAAGTAGAGCCGTTTCTAGGCCGAGGAAGTCGCCAAACCCCAACCGTTGTCTTGCCAAGGATATGACCCGGGGTAACCGTGGGGCATTGTCGGCAGGGCACGCTCAGATCCCGAGTACGTGCCGCAATTGGCTCTGTCAACTGCCAAACAAAAGGGATAACAGCAGAAACCGTCCACCCTGAGCATCGACGTTTTCAGGATTTGATTATTTATTTCTGCGCCCAGCGGCGAGGCGGCATTGAGGTAGCTACGGTATCACGGTGTCCTCACTGAGTAGCTAAACAAGCGAGTTGAGCGGGGCTGCGATAAAGGGGGCATTCGTGGTTCGGTGGGTGCACTGGCTGTCGCGAGGATGAGGGGCCGCCAACTTGTGTCGGAGCTCGTGGCACGCCCAAATATAAATGTGCTGAGAGTGCAGCCACGCAGATGGTCAACGCAGCAGCAATTCAGACAGTCAACAAACGGCCCATCTCACTATGCAGACAGCTCTTCAAGAGGGTCTGCTAACAGAGGTTGGAAGACCGGAGCGGCCGCGGGTGCTGTAGGCGTCGTCGGATTCGCCGCCGGCGTTTTGTTTACCAAAGATGGGAGTTCCGGGCACACGGCGACACGAGAACCCCCAGAAGTCACCGCCAACACCACACGACGCTACGCCAGCCGCGCCGAGATGCTGCGAGCCGCGCAGGAGATCGCCGGGGTCCTCGGCGAGGACGCAGTCACGTATGACGCTGACGTGTTGGAGCACCACGGCCACTCGGACTGGTCTACGTCCAACTCTCCCGGGCGCGCCGTGGCCGTCGTCTACCCCAGGTCGACCGAGGATGTGTCGGCCATCGCCCGCATCTGCAACCGCCGCAACGTGCCCATGGTGCCGTTCGGCGCTGGGTCGAGCGTCGAGGGCAACTTTTCCCAGCCGCACTCTGGCATCTGCATCGACTTTGCCCACATGGACAAGATCATCGCTTTCCACCCGGACGACATGGACGTCGTCGTTCAACCGGGGGTCAACTGGGTCGACCTCAACAGCCACATCGCCAGCAGCGGCCTCTTCGCGCCCATGGACCCGTCCCCAACCGCCACAGTGGGCGGCATGGTCTCGACCAATTGCTCCGGCACCAACGCCTTTCGCTACGGCACCATGAAGGACTGGGTCCTCAACCTCACCGTTGTCCTGGCCGACGGCACCGTCATCAAGACGCGCCGCCGCCCGCGCAAGACTTCGGCGGGCTACAACCTCACGTCGCTCTTCGTTGGTGCTGAGGGCACCCTCGGCATCGTGACCGAGGTGACCCTCAAACTGGCACCAATCCCAGAGGACACGGACGTCGCCGTTGCGGCCTTCCCGACGATCCGTGCTGCTGCCGCCGCCGCTGCTGCCCTTATCCGCTCAGGGATCCCGCTCGCCGCGCTCGAGATCATGGACGAGCGCCAGATGGCCATCCTCAACGCCAACGGCAGCCCCGCCGTCCGCAGCCGTCGCTGGGCCGAGCAGCCGACCCTGTTCATCAAGTTCTCTGGCACCACCGACGCGGTCCGCTCCGACGCGGCCCGCGCTACCTCCCTCCTCCAGCAGCAGCAGCCACACTCGATAGGGGACGAGGGCGAGAGGAGCGGCAGAAAAGGCAGTAATGTCGGCAACGGCGCGGTCCTGCACTTTGCGCGCACCAAGCAGGAAGAACACGACCTCTGGGCGGCACGCAAGGAGTCGCTCTTTGCTATGACGAGCATGCGTCCCCCGGGGTACGCCATCTGGTCGACCGACGTGGCGGTGCCCATATCGCGGCTGGCTGACATGGTGGACTGGTCCAAGGCCGAGTGCGGGCGGCTGGGTCTGTTTGCGAGCGTTGTCGGTCACGTAGGGGACGGCAACTTCCATGTCGCCATGCTCTACGACCCACGTGACGGCGAGCAGGCCGCCGCCATCGCCCGCTGCGTGCGCCGCATGATGGACCGGGCTCTCGAGATGGACGGCACCGTCAGCGGCGAGCACGCTATCGGCATCGGCAAGAAGGAATGCCTCAGGGACGAGCTTGGTGACCAGACCATCGGCGTCATGAGGGCGCTGAAGCGTGCCGTCGATCCGAAATGGGTTATGAACCCAGGCAAGGTGTTTGACTAGATAGAAGAAGGGGAAGGGAAGGGCGAGCCTGGAAAGGAAACTGGGTCTTCAGGTCTGATATTGACTAGGTAGGCGAATGGCTGATATTAGGTAGAGTGGAACGATACGCTCGAGGTATGCATGAACCGCTAAGATGCTCTGGTTAAGTGGTTAAATAGGCGCACACTTGTAAGCCATCCAGCGGACCCCGGCTTCCTTTCCCTTCGCTGAATTAATTGGCCTCACTCTGTCCCGCTGCCCCATCCGCCAGATATTCCTTTGCCATGGCCCGCCCCGCGGCTCGCCCCGAAAAGATACACCCTCCGAGGAATGTGCCCTCGAGCGAGCTGTACCCGTGCACCCCGCCGCCTCCGAAACCCGCCGCCTCACCCGCGGCGTACAGCCCCGGAAACGCGGACCCGTCGGCACGCATCACATTGCTGTCCAAATTCGTCTCGATGCCGCCCAGCGTCTTCCTCGTCAGCAGGTTCATCCGTACTGCGATCAGCGGGCCATGGTTCTTGACGTCCAGCAGCCGGTGCGGCGGGGCAATGCGGCTGCGCCTGTCGGGCCAGTAGGTCCGCGCACTGTGGATCAGCATCGCCTGGGCGTCTTTGGAGTACGTGTTGTCGAATTGGCCATCGCGCGTCTCGACCACCTCAAGAATTTGGGCGAAATCGAGCTGCGGGGCGCCGGGTACCGTAGAGATCAGCTCGTTCATACCCTTGACGAGATCTTCGAGGTTATCGCGCACAACAAAGTCGACGCCATGCTTAACAAAGTTTTGCACGGGAACGGTGCCTTTGGAGCTGAAGATGCGCTGGGTCAGCAACTGCCAGATCGACTTGCTGGTTACATCGGGATTTTGCTCCGAGCCCGAGAGGGCGAACTCGCGGGCGACGATGGTCTGGTCGGCAATGAACCACGTGTAATCATAGCCTGTGCTGCAAATGTGCTTGAGGGTTGCCAGCGTGTCGCAGCCGGGGAAGAGGAATGGGGGTAGGCGCTTGCCGGTAGCGTCGAGCCAGAGGGAGGACGGGGCCGGCAGGACGCGAATACCATGACCGGGCCAGATCGGATCCCAATTGGCAAGCCCCTCTGTGTAATGCCACATCCTGTCACGATTGATGACGTTTGCGCCTGCGGTTTCTGCGATGTCGATCATGCGGCCATCGACGTGCGCTGGCACACCAACGACAAAATTTTTGGGCACACTTGGGCCAAGGCGTTGAACCGGCCAGCATGCCTTGACTTTCTCGACATTGCCGCCAATGCCACCCGAAGAGACCAGCACGGCGGAGCCGTAGATTTCAAACTCGCCCACGACGGTCCTCGACGACTTGACTCCTCTCGGAGACTCGTCCGCCTCGAGCACCCGCCCCTTCACGCCCACGGCGCGCCCAGTCTTCTCATCCACAATGACCTCGTCGACCATATGCCGGTGCTTGAACTCGACGATGCCCTTCTTCTCGGCCTCTTTGACGGGCTCAGCAAAGACGCGCACTACTTCCGGCCCGGTGCCCCACGTTACGTGGAACCGGGGCACCGAGTTGCCGTGACCGTCCGCCCGCCCATCGCCGCGCTCAGCCCAGCCCACGTTCATCATGAACCCTAACCCACGGGCCTTGACGTAGCTCTCCATTTCGTCTGTGGCAAAATTTACAAAGGCCTCGGCCCACTTGCGCGGCCAGTAGTCCTCCTTGTCGCGGTCGAATCGAGCCGAGCCGAACCAGTCGCGCATAGCCAGCTGTCGCGAGTCCTTGATGCCCATGCGACGCTGCTCAGACGAGTCGACGCAAAAGAGCCCTCCCAGCGACCAGAAAGCCTGGCCGCCCAGGTTGGCCGCATTTTCCTGATCGAGAATGATGGTCGGCACGTTCTGTTGCGAGAGCTCGAAGGCGGCGACAAGGCCAGCCAGGCCCGCGCCGATGATGATGATGGGTTTCTTATCGGCGCTAGATGCCATCTTATTTACCTGCGCCAGGAGGGTTGCAACACACAAAACGAAAGACTCCAGCAAGGAAGGTCGAAGGCAATCCCCGGGAGGTCGCTTTTCGGTAATGGGAAAAGAGAGAGTTCAGTTTGTCGTCGATCGCGAGAATCTTGTTATCTGTGCCTGCTGCGTTAATCGCGAATGTCTCTGGCAGGAATTTCGAATTGAGCAAACCTTAGCGTTTTGTCATTGTTGGTGGTTGTCAGTGGGCCCCATGGTGATCAGGTCCATTGAAGTAATCAGACCCATCTCAAGTGCCTCGGTTCAAGGGCCTTGCGTTGCACCTGAGAGCGGTTGGAGTTGCCTCGTTAGGGAGCGTGCCAGAGAAAGCAGACATGAGGAGTCGCCGCTGTAACACCTCCAAATCCGGCTAGTCAACCCCGCACCTACCCCAGATCTCCAAGTGCTCCCAACAGAGGTAAGGATGTACCGTACCTTACCAGTACAGTTTGTGACGATCACTTTTCTTGCCTTACCAAGCATCTGAATTGATGCTGGTGATTGTGGTTTCCCGAAAGATAGCAAGGAGGTTGATCCGCGGTGGTGCATGATTTATTTTACAGCACAAGATGTACGGGTAAGATATAAAGGCAAAGGACCAGATGAAGGCAAACTTTCACTGATGCGGTGTTTCAAGTCTCACATGTTTGATGTGGTACGTTACTGTACAACCCTTGAAAAGAGCGGGCGAAATAGGATCGATCATAAGCAAGCTTGGAAGGAATTGTATTAGGTACTCAAGGTAGGCTAAGGTAGCAGTAGTTTGTAGGTATGAGTATTCCGTACAGGGTAGTATGTAGGTATGCATGCATGCATGTACATCGAACAAAGGGCGTGCACAAGACCGAGATTTGACTTTCATGACCGCCATTGCAGGTGACCTACGCAAAGAACACCACAGCCCATCCAATAATGGCGGTCACTACCATCCTACCAGTCAAGCCCAGAGCACTTGCCCCGTTGCTCGGCCTATCCTCCTCGGTCTTCTCGCAGAGGCCTGTACCGTCCAGCGCCGCCAATGGGACATACACCTTCGGCTCGCCCTTGTTCATGTACATGGTTACGTTACCCGAAATATCAGCCATATTGGTCTTACAGGTCAAGACTTCGACGACCTTATCATTTTTCTGGAAACCGCCGACGCTGACCTCGTAGCTGTCGCCCTGGCTGCTCTTGTTGTTGATGCAGAATACTATCTGGCTGCCGTCGGGTCCCTTCCTGAGGCAGAGATGGTTCACATCGGCCCAGAGAGTCTCGGAGGGCGTCGAGACGTAGTCCGGCGACAGCTTGATGGCATTATTGCGCACCTTGTTCAGGGTTGATGTGAGGACATAGAGAGGGGACTCCTTGTCGTACTTGGATGACCAGAGCGGCTCACGGTTGAAAGGAGTACTGTTGCCCTTGAAGTGCTGTTCTTGGCCTTGGTACACTGCACGGAGTAAGTTACATTGCGGACACATGTAGCCATGGGGTGGACTGACCTGTGGGGATGCCATCATTGAGGAGAATGTACGTCATGCCGTTCTTCGCGAGCGCGATATCGTCGTTGCGGTTGGCGAACCGGGGCATGTCGTGGTTCTCGAGGAAGCTCCCGAGCGCGGTAGTGTCATTGCAACTAGAAGCAGCGTTGTTGCGCATTTCGGCGAGATCAACCAGAGACCCGTCGTTGAAAGCTTCATTGAGCGGGTAGTACTCGAGGTAGTTGGGCATGCCCGGGAGGAGGCCGCCTGTTTGGTACCGGCACATGTCTTCCGGCACACCAGTGAGAACCTCGCCAAGAGCGAAGACGCCGGACGACTCGACAAATCCTGGGAGGAACGCGTCGTTAACATGCTTCGCAGCGTCGATGCGGATACCGTCGATCGAGTAGTTGGCAACAAGTTCCTTGACCCAGCTGCCCAGCTCATCCGCCACCGGCTTGGTCTCGGTGGCCAGATCGGCGAGGGCAACACCGTACGGGTACAGCCAGCAGTTCTGGTAGTTGGTCGAGTTCTTCCACTCTGTCACGTTGCAGTAAGAGTGGAAGAACTTCTTGTCATCGAACGGATTGAACTTTGAGTAGTCGATCTTGGGCGGGACGACGTTGTCGAACGCCTGAACCATGTTGTTGACGACAACGTCGACCATGAGAAACATGTCACGCTTGTGAACCTCAGAAACTAGGTCCTCGAAATCCTGCTTTGTGCCAAACCGATCGTTGAGAGCATAGTTGTCGACCGACCAGTAGCCGTGATACGCATCGCCGACCGCGGTGTGTCCCTCCAGATTCTTTACAATAGGGCTGATTTGCAGGGCAGTAAAGCCCATGTCTGCATCACATTTTTGGTTAGGCTGCCAGAAGGCACTTTGAGAGGAGTTGAGTCACTCAGAGTAGGCTTACCCTGAATGTAGTCGAGGTTGTTCAGAAGCCCCTTCCATGTGCCGCCGCAGAAACGGGAGACATCGCAAGTCGCATCCGTGGAGCCATCCGTGCGAGCAAACCGGTCAATCATGACTTGGTAAATTGACCGTGACTTCCATTCGGTGATGTTGGCCGCTGAGCCCAACCCGGCAGAGGCCAGTGCTGTAACAACGGCTGTACCTATGACAGACCCTCGCATGTTCACAGCGGTTACTTAGACACAACGCACAAGTTCGCTTCGGATTGTGCGACGGGTATTCGATAATGTGTGTTGCTACTTGTAGATCGGCATACGAGCCTTCGGAAGCACCGGTCTCTTCAGCCGTCGAGTATGTTCAGAGAGTGACTAAGGTCGGATGGTTACGGTGGCGCTTCTTGCGTACCTTACTGCATCAACACAGCAAGAAGAGGCGATACACAAGAAACAAACGAGGGTGATGAAGCGCCGGAGGAGATGGCGTCGAAACGAATGTAAGGGTCGAGTCGCTTGCTGCAGGAACAGAAGACCTCGTTTGCACCAAGCCCAGGGGAATCTCCAGGTCACCAACTGGGAATGGCACCTCCAGCTGCCCCTCCTGGCCGAATGTCCAGACAGTGGACGGGCCAGCGGCCGGACACCGCGCATGGCCCGAGGCTCTGCATGATGATGTTTCAGAAGGGACTTCCCTGTTCGAAAATTCGTATGTTCGTTCCACGCTTCCCGTGGGCAGTGCCAAAAGAACCCACTCGTGTGCCCAATCCTGAAATAGTGTTAGCCCTGAAGATGCTATTTCGCAGGGGCAGAGTGGAGACGCAGAAATGCTCGAAGAACCCTACCGGTGATGCCGAGTCACCGACTCGTGTGTTATCGATCACTGCATCCCATCCATCCCTGTCACTTGGAGAGACTGAGTCGAGTTGCTATAACTTCTTCGAGACTTGAGGAAGAAGGAAGAACAAATCAAAATGATAGGAACAAGCCATATCGATGAGTATTGGTCTACCATTGCCTCGAACCGTTGTTTTTGAAAGGCTTGATCGACTGGATGGTTTTGCCCAAAAGCGTCAAAGCTGGCGGCGGTTGGCGGCGATTGTCAGATCTCAGTCTTCGATTACCGGGTTCTTGGAACACGACTGCCAGGGGTTAGTTTTTACGGGCTGGACCCACTACACAGTAGCGGCTAACATCTGTGCATGACAAGCTGCAAGGTGGAGCCACAAGCCCATTCGATAGGTCTGGCCCGGTGGGGGTCAAACGCTTTCTTCCAACAGCACGCTGCTTCCGAGCATGGCGAGCAAACGACAGACGACCAGAAACATCGATTACCCCTTTCCGTGGAGCAACGATGACCCTGTAACATTGACCCTGACGTACTTTTTAGTATCCCACTTTTTTTGACAAGCGAGGATGGGATGGCGAAAAGAACACGAGGGAAGCCTGCGGTTATCGCAGGTACCACACGGCCAAGAGCTATCACCCAAGCCGGCGGAACTCGCGCGGGAGATGGGCAGCAATCATCAGCGATCAACCGTCGCGCCGTTCATCGCCGAAGCCGATCGACAACTTTCGCGCATCTTCCGGGATGCGACATGCCTCGATCCGATTTCTTGGCGTCTTGAAGACGAGCCTCGTATCGATCAAAGCCCCATCCCGGCGTGGAACCGGATTATCGCTCTCCGAGCAGCCAGGTTACACTACACTACCGATGATGTCGATGCAATGGAGCTCATGCGGCGAAAAGCGAGAGGGTCTCTCTCCACTTCAAACGCAGGTTTTGTACGACCATGGTCTGGACATGGGTCAGTCAACAAGTGTTGCCGGGCCACGGCGGGTCCGCCCTTTCCCCCTTCAAACACCTTTGGTGGTTGAATCCTTGCTGAAGGCCTCTAGACACAACTAGAAGTTTATTCTCGGACGAGATGCACGGTATGGGGAGCCAAGTCGGATACCTGGGTAGGTTTTCATGTGGCAAACGGAGACGAGGGATAGGACCAAACGGAAAGAGAGTTCGAGGGACAGCCTGCCAGACATCTCCACTCCAAATGGTGTCTTCGCAGGTGTATGGCTGTATCGAGCCGATTCAAGACCGCGAGCGTATTGTAGGGAGCCTGCTCGCCGTCCTGGAAATGGACCGATATCATTTCAGCCAAGAGATACACCAGTCTGGCAGGCTCCGCATCAGCATCCTCCCTGTCCGCGTTCCGAGCGGGTCGAGGACCTCCTCGATGGATCTCTCCCCTCCACGCCTCCCAGTTTGGAACTTCGTTTAGCTGCTTTCTCCAAGACGGTCAAGTGGCCATGCTGGAGTTCCAGAACAGGGGCATTGGGGGGGGTTTCTCGTACAAGCAAGTACCTTTCTTGAACCTGGGGTGCCGTGTATCTTCTCCTCCTCCACCTCTTGTGATCGCCTATCTTTCTCTCTTGTGTTCAGCCTTGCATTGTAGTGTCGCATATCGTTTGTTGTGCTTGTTTTTCTTGTCTCTCGTTTGCTTCGGCGCATCGCTCCCCATGACAGGCGGGCGACAGTGACGATGGCTCGTCTCCCTTTTGTCTCTGGCACGATCTTTCTTACGGTCTTTGCCCTCACAACACTCGTTTTCGGCCGCAAATTCGACGCCAGCCTAGTCGACTACAATCTGAATAGGAACCGGTCAGCCACAAGCCCCTTCGACTACTGGGGATCGCGCCAGGATGACGAACCCGACTTCAAGTATGCTCCGTCTCCGGACAACTGGCGGGTACCTTTTTATACCATCTTCTTGGATCGATTTGTGAATGGCGACCCGTCAAATGACGACATTTATGCGACTCCCTACGAAACGGACATGATGAGCACCCAACTCCGGTTCGGCGGCGACTTGGAAGGATTGAGGGACTCCTTAGATTACATCGCCGGCATGGGAATTAAGGTACCACGCACCGCTGAGCTATTTGCTACAGGGAACTCTTGGCTGAGAAAAGATAGGGTCTCTATATCGCGGGCTCCCCTTTTGTCAACCTGCCATGGGGCGCAGATTCGTACTCGGTGCGTCTTAGCCAACATCCCGTGGTACCATGCTGTGCTAATCACAAGACATAGCCCATCGACTTAACGACTCTCGACCAACACTTTGGCACCATCCAGCTATGGCAACAAGTCATCGATGAGATCCATGCTCGCGGCATGTGGGTGGTGATGGACAACACCATGGCCACGTATGCGATGCATCGCCGCTCTATGATTATGAACCGACTGCTGACCCCCGGGACAGGATGAGCGACTTGATCGGTTTCGAGGGCTACCTGAACGAAAGCACCCCATTTCGTACCGAAGAGCACAAAGTGATGTGGAAGGACCCGGAGAGGCGTTACCTCGATTTTGATATCGGCAATGAGTACAACGAGACGTGCAATTACCCCCAATTCTGGGTGGAGAACGGCACACGTTATGACCCTCCAGATCTTAAGGGTTGCTACGACAGCGACTTCGACCAGTATGGCGACATTGAGGCTTTTGGTGTCTTCCCCGACTGGCAACGCCAGCTCGCCAAATTCGCTTCCGTTCAGGACCGCCTCCGCGAATGGGAGCCTTCGGTAGCTGTTCGTCTCCAACGCTTCTCCTGTATGGCCATCCGGATGCTGGATATCGACGGCTTCCGTATCGACAAGGCCGTTCAAGTCACCGTCGATGCACAAGCTGCGTTCAGCTCCGCCATGCGCGAATGCGCGAAGGAGGTTGGCAAGGAAAACTTTGTCGTCTACGGCGAGATTACGAGTGGCAACGACCTCGGTTCAGTCTACCTTGGCCGCGGCCGGGATTACGACGCAGTGAACAAGGTTAAAAGTCCCGAGACAGCCATGGCGCTCGAACCGACCAGTCCTGACGCCTCCCCCTTTTTTATTCGCGAGGCAGGGAATAGCGCGCTTGATGCTGGCGCCTTCCACTACTCCATTTACCGTTTCATTACGCGTTTTCTCGGTTTGAGCGGCAATCTCGAGGCTGGGTACGACTTGCCGTTGGACTGGGTTGATGCATGGAATCGCATGGTTGTTACCAACGACTTCTTCAATCCCAACAACAATGAGTTCGACCCTCGCCACCTGTACGGTGTCACAAACCAAGATGTCTTTCGCTGGCCCGCCATCAAATTCGGCGTCGAGCGCATGCTCCTAGGATACTTTATCACCTCCCTCCTGCTGCCGGGCGCGCCATTGGTGTATTACGGAGAAGAGCAAGCACTGTACGCTCTGGATGGCACCGCCTCGAATTACGTCTATGGTCGCCAAGCCTTTGCCCCGTCCCCGGCGTGGCAGGCTCACGGTTGCTTTCAGCTTACTATCGATCAGTACAAGAACTGGCCCATCGAACAGGGGCGCTTAGGATGCACCGATCCTAATGTCTCGCGAGATCACCGTGACCCTTCGGCGCCGCTCCGCAACATCTTTCGGCACATGTTCGCTCTCCGTGATGCCCTGCCAGTGCTTGAGCATGGCTGGTTTCTCCAGACCCTTTCCAAGCAGACCGAATTCATCCGTCTAAATGGTAGCAGTACCCCGACCGAGTTTGGAATTTGGGGTGTTGTTCGTGGCATGTACCACCCCCTGCAGAACGAAACCGATACGCCGGTCTGGCTGGTCTACCACAACCGTGAAGAGTCCACGCCGTACACGTTTGACTGCAGCGATGCAGATCAGGCGTTCGTCTCGCCCTTCGATGAAGGAACCGAAGTTAGGAACCTGTTCAGCAACGGCAAGTCCATCAAACTGGAGGCCTCTCCGCGAAAAAACAACCTTACGGGTACCGGGAAGACTGCCGGTTGTCTGTCTAGCATCACCCTTGAGCCCTTCGAGTTCCGCGCATATGTGCCAGTCGGGAAATGGGTGCCGCCGGCCCCTATGATCACCAGGTTCGCACCCGGTCATGACGTTTCTATCGATTCGACAAATGCCAATGGAGAGATCAACGACATTGTCATTGAGTACAATGTCGAGATGGACTGCGATTCTTTTAGAAAAGCTATGACGGCGCAGGTCACCACGGACGGTACTCAAAATGCGACCAGGCTCACTTTTCAGACTCCCAAATGCAGTAATATCACCCCTGAGAAGCGCTTCGGTTACACCGGAGAAATCCAGTCCAGCTGGCGGTTGGAAACCAGTTTACGGAACGTACCGGATGGCATTGTCAGGATTACCATCGACAAAGCCCTCGCCAAGGGCGGCGTTTCGACCAACACAACTGATCATTTCCTCATCCGCTTTGGCAGAATCAACAACCCCATCGTTTTCCCATCGCTCGCTAACTATTCGCGCACCCTGTTGTCCGGCGAAGAAGGAAATAATGTGTACGTTCAACACAGCGCTCCCGGTGCCACACACTGGCGTTACAGCACAAATTGGGCATCAAGTTGGAGCGAGTGGTTTCCATACGACTCCTCAGATCCCAGGCCGGCGGTGCCCAAGTTGAAATGGGACGGGACGGATTTGCAGAAATGGCCAGGCACGCACCTACAGGTCCAGTACTTCAGCAAACCACTCGGCTCTTCGGCCTTCGTCCAACACTCCGATAGCAACGACGTCCAGTGGGAGCGCGCTCTTCCCCATATTCGAATCCATGGTCCGTACAACAAATGGGGCTATGATGCTGGTTTGCCTGGATCCATGGATCTCGTGTATCACCACACCTGGTCCTTGCACTTCATGTACGAGTGGCCTGCGAACTTTCAGCTCAACGTTTGGGGCATCAACCCCGACAATCAGCCAGACGTCACCGCTATTTTTGGGGATATTGACGGCGACGGAATTGTCGATCGTCTTCCCCCTAGTAGTCTTGCACAGAATGTCGTCAACATCACCCAACCACCACGCATGCCAGCTCTCGCCTATAAGCTAGTTTTCGACGATTCAGCTTTCAGGTTCAAATATGAGCCTGCCGGGCATATCGGCGTCCAGATCCTCGCTTTCATTCTGCTGGCTGTCTTGCCACTTCTTCTCGCCGTCCTGGCTGGGTGGATCTACATGCGCAGCTTCTACCAGGTCAAAATCAACAAATCGGGCTTCACCAGCAAGGGGTGGATGCCCCTCGGACTTAGCAATCTTTCCAGGCTTGACATTAAGTCCTTCGGCAAGGGTAGCGTTGAGATGAACGCAATGACCCCATCACCGCCTCCGAGTGCTGCTATCGCTCCTATTGGTGCCACCGGTAGCCGGCGTACCGTTCTCATCGCCTCCTTCGAGTACAATATCGATGACTTCGGAATCAAGATTAAGATCGGTGGTTTGGGCGTGATGGCTCAGTTGATGGGATCCGCGCTCTCTCATGTTGACCTTATCTGGGTTGTCCCAATGGTGGGTGATGTTGACTACCCGACCGACCGCATGGGCCGCGCAGAATCCATGTTCGTGAAAGTCATGGGCCAACCCTACGAGATCGAGGTCTACTACTACACGAGCAAGAGCGTCACTTTCGTGATTCTCGACGCTCCAATTTTCCGCAAGCAGACTAAGGCGGATCCTTACATAGCTCGCATGGACGATATTGAGAGCGCCATCCTGTATGCCGCATGGAATAGCTGCATCGCTGAAACCATCCGTCGGTTCCCCGTCGACATCTACCATATCAACGACTACCACGGTGCCGCCGCTCCGCTCTACCTCCTTCCTCAAACTATCCCTTGTTGTCTTTCTCTCCACAATGCCGAGTTTCAGGGCTTGTGGCCGATGAGGACCCCAGAGGAGCAGAAAGAGGTGTGCGAGGTCTTCAACCTGCCGCCGGAAGTAGTCAAGGAATACGTGCAATATGGCTCGGTTTTCAACCTGCTCCACGCCGCTGCGAGCTACCTCCGAATTCATCAGCGGGGGTTCGGCGCAGTGGGTGTGTCAAGGAAGTACGGTGACCGTTCCCTTGCGCGGTATCCCATTTTCTGGAGCTTGAAGAATATCGGTCAGCTTCCGAACCCCGATCCGTCTGACACGGCCGAATGGGATCCTAGCAAGGATGTGTCAAAGCAGTCCAAGGGCATTGAAGTCGACCAGAGTATGGAAGAGAAGAGGGCTGACCTCAGACGCCAAGCACAAGAGTGGGCTGGGCTGGAGATTGACCCTACCGCCGAGTTGTTTGTGTTTGTCGGTCGCTGGAGTTTGCAAAAGGGGGTAGATCTCATCGCCGACATCTTCCCCAGCATCCTGGAGAAGTACCCCAAAACACAGCTCATATGCGTCGGCCCAGTCATCGACCTTTACGGCCGGTTTGCGGCTTTGAAGCTCCAAAAGCTGATGGAGAAATACCCAAAGAGGGTGTTTAGCAAGCCCGAGTTCACTCAGCTGCCGCCGTACATCTTCAGCGGCGCAGAGTTCGCTCTCATACCCTCCCGTGACGAGCCTTTCGGTCTGGTAGCCGTCGAGTTCGGTCGTAAGGGCGCACTGGGCGTGGGTGCGCGCGTTGGAGGCCTGGGACAAATGCCGGGCTTTTGGTACACAGTCGAGTCTATGACACCGTCCCATCTTCTGCAGCAGTTCAAGCAAGCCATTATATCAGCGCTTGAGTGCAAAACTTCGAAGCGCGCCCTCATGCGGGCTTGGAGTGCCAAGCAGCGCTTCCCTGTCGCGCAATGGGTTAAACAGTTGGATGAACTGTACGGCGAATCTATCCGGATTCACAACAAGGAGGCGAGAAAGAAGAAGCTTGATGCACTCCGACCTAACAGCCCCAATCCATCGCGGCCGTCGTCTCGGGCGGCTTCCCCAACCAGCACGGCCACGTACGTCGACCAAGGATCCGCGATATTTAGCCCAGGCCCCGAAGCACAGCTCATGGCACCATTGCCGTCTGCCTCGCCAGCGCCAAGGTCGCTGTTAAGTCCCGATTTGCCGAGTCCGTCAGCTCCGTGGGCGGCAGGCACAAGACCCAGTTCACCCCGCGATTCGGCCGCAAGTTCCATCGCAGGAAGCATTTATGGAAATACCACAGCAAGGGAGAGCACCATTAGTGTTGACAGCTTTGCCGTCCGCGCACAAAAGGATGGCATGGCCTCGCCCGGTTTAACCCCCAACATCGGGCTAACCCCACCTCGGCCCACGCTCGGGCAGAGCCACCGCAACAGCAGTCTCCTCAGTCTTCCCGACGTTGTTGGTGACAGGCACGATCTGAAGCTGCAACAGGTGGATCAATTCTTCAACGATTCCAACGGCGAATACTATGCCATGTTCGAAGAGATGCTAGACTCTCTGACTGCGTCTAACTCAGCCAGTGAGCTGTGCATTGAGTCGTTCATCAAGAAGAGCGAAAAGGAGTGGTTTGCTAGATACCGAGATGCCAAGCTTGGCAGGTACTCTAGGATGGGAAGTCCAGCGAATAGCCGGCCGGCGTCAAGGCAGGGCTCAGGGCGGAATGAATCCGTCGTGAGCCGTGGTCGTCAACGCCACCGAAGCATGACACCGAGCAGCCTTACCAGGTCCGTCTTCGAGGCCTCGCCGCCGCCTCACACTGTCGACGACGAATTCCTGTTGGGCGATGGGTACCAAGCCCCCACGGGGCTGAAGAAGTAAGTCACAACGGGTGCGTTGCTGGTCCCATTGCATTGGTATACTAACTAGTAACTTAAGGCTTCTCTCTATCCGCCTTGGAGACTGGCCTCTCTACTCATTTCTTCTAGCTTTGGCTCAGATCATCTCAGTCAACTCGTATCAAATCGTCTTGCTCACGGGCGAGACAACACAGACACCGGAAAAACTCTACATGGTGGCGGCCACGTACATTGGGACCTCGCTCCTTTGGTGGGGACTGGAACGAAACTTCAAGTCTGTCTACGCTCTATCGGCGCCATGGTTTTTCTTCGGCCTTGCTTTCCTGTTGATTGGAGTTGCGCCCTTCATCCCCGATTGGCGAGTAGCCAACAAGATTGAGGACGCTGCGACATGTTTCTACGCTGCCGGCGCCAGCTGTGGTGCGTTATCGTTTGCCCTAAACTTCGGTGACGAAGGTACGTCTGTTTTATCTCAAGTTTTCTTGCAAACGCTGACAAGTATATCAAGGCGGAGCTCCAACCAGACAATGGATCACTCGCGCTCTGACTGTTTCGGGGTTCGCCCAAGTCTACAGCATCGGCCTCTGGTACTGGGGTTCCATAGTCGCCGACACGGACCCGACAGCAACCGTATTTGTCGGTACATCCAACGTGCCGCAGGCCATCGTGGTGGGCGTGCCAATCTGCATCTTGTGCTGGGCCATTGGCATCGTGCTATACCTTGGCCTACCTGACTTCTACCGCCAGACCCCGGCCACCATTCCAGGCTTCTACATCTCGCTGTACCGCCGCAAGATTGTGCCTTGGTTCTTCGTCATGATCATCCTTCAGAACTACTGGCTGTCAGCACCCTACGGCCGCAGCTGGCAATTTCTCTTCAACACCCAACACGTGCCCAAATGGGGCATCTTCCTCCTTGCGCTCGGCTTTTATTGTGGGCTGTGGACGCTGGTCCTATACGCGTTTTCATACTTCTCGGATGAGCACACCTGGTTGTTACCCATCTTCGCCATTGGTCTCTGCGCCCCGCGCTGGGCGCAGGAGTTTTGGGGCACTAGCGGCCTCGGTTGGTACTTGCCATGGGCGGGCGGGCCGGTAGGATCGGCGATTGTCTCAAGATGTCTGTGGCTATGGCTCGGTCTGCTGGACAACATCCAAGGCGTCGGCCTCGGCATGCTCTTGTTGGCTACCTTAACGCGGCAGCACGTGTTGACTGTCTTGGTTGGGGCACAGGTGGTGGGTAGCGCGTTCACTATGCTGGCGCGCGCAACGAGCCCCAATGCACTCTCGCCGCACACAACGTTCCCCGACTTTTCGCAGGGCGTCATGCCGGGGATTGCGAGTCCGTTTTTCTGGGTGTGCTTGCTCTTTCAGCTCATCATTCCGGTTGGCTTCTTTAAGTTTTTCCGCAAAGAGCAGGTCTCGAAGCCTTAGTCCTTCATTCGGTGGCGTCATGGAGCTGTTGGGTATTTGATAGACCGGAGAGTGTTTGAAGTTGGTGCTATATTGTGTCTCGATGGTTATCGGCGGATGTTTACTTAATATTAGATTGCTTCATGTCTATACCCTTACCTTGACGTGCTCACTGCGACCTGGTGTATCTGCTTTGACCTAACAGGACGATACAGTTCAAGCTGTCATCTGCGGTCGAAGGATGATGTACGGGTGATATGTTCCACTCATTGACCCACGGTAACGTCAACCACAAACCACCTTTTAGCGCAACGCTTCGAGTTCTCTTTTCGGGTTTAGGGATCGAGGCTCATACATGAATTCAGGGGTAACTCCGAGCCGCTACAACATCACAATCCCAACCAGGTTAACAACAAACTTGGGCGAACGGTCACATATCCGAGAGCGAGGCCAAGACTAACGTGACTGGCTGCGGAGCTCATGGTCCTCTACCGAATTTGTCTCGGGGAAACTGGGCAAATTGCTCACAGCGTACCCTCCAAGGTGGTTCTGGGCCTGGTACCGCAATAACGGTAGCATTTTACCCGGCCACAAGAATCAAATCCCACGCTTAGGCCAGACTCGTACCGGTCCCTCAAATCCCTGCCAAGATGGTTAGCAAGTACCAAAATAGATACGGCGGGTCGCGTCTGTTTCCTGGTTCGCCACTGTGGCCGACTTGTAAGTCCACTGCGCACCACATCCATCTCGCCTCAAGATGGCTCGCTGCCCCCGCCAGGGCGGGTGAGTTGCCTTCAGCACTCCCCTTTGATTCAGACTCTTCAGAAGCCTGCGGCTGTGGATGTCGTGGAAATGCAGCTCTGGAATGTTCTCATTGGACTCGCGAGCCTCTGCAGTCTCGTCCTACCAACCACGGGGGCCCGAATCAGCAAGAGGGACAGGCTGTCAAAACGTGTCCCATCCTCGCACACAATTCACGAGAGGCACGAGGCCAGAAATATTGAGGGTTGGGTCAAACGGAAACTTGCCGATGCCGAGTCAACAGTTCCAGTGAGAATCGGGCTGAAACAGTCCAACGTGGATGCCGGCCATGACTTGCTCATGGATATGTGAGTATGATACGCCAACTCTTGATCGTATACTCACAAGACCCAGATCCGACCCACGGTCTCCAAACTATGGCAAACATCTTTCAAGGCGTGAGGTTATCGATTTGTTTGCGCCTAACAACCACTCTGTTGCAAAGGTCAAGCGCTGGCTAGTTTCAGAAGGAATTGACGAGCGAAGGATCTCACAATCGGCCAACAAACAGGTGAGTGGGTTGCTCGCCACCAGTTACCAGGTTTAGGAATAGTCGGCAGAAAATGTCGACGGAAAACCAGGCTAATGTGGCGCTTTTATGCTGCCGAGACAGTGGATTCAATTTGATGCCCCTGTGTATGAGCTCGAAGAGATACTTCTCACCAGGTACCACATATTTGAGAACCTGGAGACGGGTGTGCAAAACATTGCCTGCTCTGAGTAAGCCCAACACCATCCTTGAGTTGCACAGGTTCAGCTGAATAAAACAGGTATCACGTCCCTCGCAATGTGTCGCGTCACATTGACTACATCACGCCTGGCATCAAACTCATGTCCGGTGGGTATGAGGAAAAGCTTGCCAAGCGGGTGGTGAACCAGCGTTCTATCGTGGAAGATCTAGGGAGCAAGAGCAAATATGCACCCGGTGAAACGGATCAAAGCAGAAGGAAGGGGAAATGCAAGCCAAATTCGCCGGCCGAACCCGTCGATGAGAATAGCCCATTTCGGGTGACCGGACCGTGCAGTGACGCGATCACCCCTCACTGCATTAGAGGTACGCTCACCACTATCACCATCATCTTTAGAATCTCGTACAACGGCTGACAGAAACAGCGCAATATCAGATCCCCAACGGTACTCGAGCCAGGAGAGGCAACGAGCTCGGGATCTTCCAGGGGTTAGGCCAGCACTACAGTCAGGCAGACCTAAACAACTATTGGAAATACATAGCCCCGTAAGTTTGTTTCCTCCTTCTTTTCTGAGCAATGTTAACGATCTAGAACAGGTGGGTTCCTCGCGACACGCATCCTGAACTCCGGTCCATCAACGGCGCTCTCGGCCCAACCAATGACACGCTCAAGGCAGGGGAAGAAGCGGACCTGGACTTTGAGATCGCCATCCCTTTGATCTGGCCGCAACGGACGGTCCTTTTTCAAACCGACGATGAGTGGTACCAGAAAGACCAGCAGCGCGCCGACAGCAAATACCCAGGGTTTTTCAACAGTACGTTCACACACATACAACCGTGCACACACAAAACATACACACACTCCCAGACTAACATATGCCGACCCTCATTGCTTCCTCAGCCTTCTTTGATGCCATTGACGAATCCTACTGCCACCTCACGGCCTTCAACATGACGGGAAACTGCGCGATGCCGGAGTGCCGCGATCCGGATTACCCGAACCCAAACGCAACGCCAGCCGAGGGCGGGTACAAGGGCGCACTCATGTGTGGGCGGTACCGGCCGACGAGCGTTATCTCCATTAGCTACAGTGGAACGGAGCACTCGTGGCCAGAGAACTACACGAGGAGGCAGTGCCTCGAGGTGCTCAAGCTGGCACTGCAGGGGGTCACGGTCGTCGAGTCGTCGGGCGACTTTGGCGTCGGCGGCAAGCGCTGGGACCCGCATGGAGGTTGCCTCGGCGAGCGCAAAGACGTTTTCAGCCCCCGCGTCATGAGCAATTGCCCTTACGTTTTGAGCGTTGGTGCCACGGCGCTGGTTCAGCCTGAGGCTGTGAACCCGGACGAGAACGAGGTGAAGCTGGTCGAGGTGGCGGCCCGGTCGTTTGCCTCGGGCGGTGGCTTCTCCAACGTCTTTGCGCGGCCGTCGTGGCAAGACAGACACGTTCGCGAGTACCTGGCGAGGGCGAATTTATCCGCCATGGGGTACGAGAATGCGGCAGGCATTCGGTATGACAGCCTGCGACCGCGCCCAACACAGGGGCAGCTGTTCAATAGGCTCGGCCGGGGCTACCCGGACGTGGCGGCCGTGGGAGAGAACTACCGGGTCGTGCTCAGGGGTAACCCGAACCGGATGCAGGGGACATCGGCGTCGACGCCCGTCTGGGCTTCCATCCTGACTCTCATCAATGAAGAGCGGCGGGCGGCAGGCAAGAGCACGGTTGGCTTTGTGCACCAGGTCCTTGTGAGTTAAGGCTCCGGAGCCGCTATTGTACCCAAGTTCGCAAGGCGAACTTCCCCTTTTCCATGCTAACGGCTACGTAATGATGCTTGCTCAGTATCAACACCCCGAGGTTTTCACAGACATCACAACGGGATCCAACCCTGGTTGTGGAAGCAACGGATTTCCAGCCAAAGAGGGATGGGACCCAGTGACTGGGCTTGGGTACGTGATCGTGTCCTCTCCTCGTCACTCCTCTAATTCTGATTGTCCTTTGCAGGTCACCCATTTACCCAAAACTCCTGAAACTGTTCATGAGTCTGCCATGAGCATAGGCATTGGCAGCGTGATAATCTAAGAAACTTACAGTATTCCTCTAATGAAATTGAAATTGAAATGGGACAAAATTATTCTCTAATAAAATGACCAAAAAGACACAATATCATATTGAGAAGTAAAAAAGGAGAGAAGGACAAGGAAAAAAGATTGTGACTCGGATGCCGGGAATCGAACCCGGAGCTGTTGAGATACATTCACTGCTGAGCAATGAGAGTCAACGATGTTAGCCATTACACCACACCCGAGAGGGTGCTCGCTATTTGCTGAAGTGGGCCGGTCAATTTTTTCTACATATGGTTGCAAATTTGAAACCTCAGCGCTCTAATGGAGAGAAGTGTTTAGATAGGAGCACAAATATTACTTACATCTAGCGAGCTGTTACAGTGTACCATGCGAGAGTGATTTCTCTTCGTTACGTATTCATCCAGAAAAAAGTTTACAAACATTATCAACCACCGAGTTCACTTCGCAGAAACTCTGCCCATGACCCTGAAACAACTGCTATTCATCAGCCCCAACATCGAGTACAACTGACGCGGGCACATTCTTTCTTTCACCAAGCGTCTTCAAAGAATGGTCAGGCTAATTATTGTATATAGAATTCGGCTCTGAGGATAGCAGGTACACTACCATATTGTGGGGCTTACACTTTACGAGCTTGAGGTTGGAGAGCAAAGCAGAAAGTACGGGACGCAGCTTGCAGTTTCAGGCGAACATGATTCAAGGCTGCGATCAACAGCTTCTTGAAAGAGCAATCCCGGATGTCAATAAGCACAAACCCCTTAAACCTAAACAGCGGCCAAGAGGTTATGGTCTTCCCCTATTGCTTGTTGGCCCGTGGAGAATCAAGGGTATTCAGTTGTCATCCACGCAGACATCTCTCAATGACAGAGGGTAAAGGGTAAAGTTCTTCTTCCGTGAGTTGTATCTCGCTTCTTCTAACCATATAGTGGCTGGTAGGGCTCATCGCGATTTTACAACTCAGTTGGAATAATCACCGAATATCTGTTTCCAACGGAATAGAACGGAGTTTACCGAGCGCTCTTGAGGTTCAATAAAAACAATCTGAGCATACCTAGTGTCTTGATAAGCCATAATGATCTTCTAGGTATAAAGTTAAGCCTAAGACATACCGGCTGCACAGGGTAATAGCGTATGTTAATTAGCGGCCTGATATTCACACAAGGCTACCGCGGAACATGAACCCAGTGACAAACCTGAGCATGCTAAGGGTGACGAGCATTATTAAGACGTTTGGTCAGCTTTTTTTTTCTTTGCGTCTCCCACCACTCAAGGTTAGAACGTACTCTGTCTGGTTTTCTTCTTCACGAACCACCTCCGCTACGAAATGTCTTACCTACCTACATTCCTAGTCCCGATCCTTGCTGATGTGCTCATCATACACAATCTTCTTGTCTACATGTACATGATTTATACACGCCACTATGTAGTTCCAGCTGCAAGATATCCAAGCTACCGGAGCCGTTCATCCACGCTGGTGTGCAGGTGCTTTCTTTTTTGTGCAGGGTCAAGGCCGAGCGTGGTTGCATTTACCCGCCTAGCGCCCCTGGCAATATCCTCGCATTTATTGCTCCTGGCCATGGTCACACGCCAGATCGGGTAAAGCCAGTCCGGGAGCCGACATGAAATTCGAAATCATTGCCGCGTTGGCGGAAACCTTACGCAGCATGTCATGGATCCGCGATGTTTTCCCGTCCTACCTAGCTCAGCAATGCCGGCCACAACAGACAGGAAAACAAGGAGTTGCCGCGATGGGCCATGATCACCGCCCTAAACCTCAAATGGCCCGATTGAGGTATGTAATGTACCTAGTCAGGCACAATCCTGTTCGTCTGTTCCTTTCTAGGTGTCAATGGCTCCGCAGGGAGCGGCAGGAGTAATGTAATCCCTTTTCATCTTCCCTCGCTATCCGGACCTTTGTCCCCGTTGATCTTTGCGCGTTTTCCATCAGTTGAGTCTGACGAGTGAATATTCACCGCGCGCCCCCTCGAATCCCATCGTAACGGCATTTGCCAGCGGGGTTCTGCAAATGCTTGCTCGGAGGTAACTTTGACTGTCGATCATCTGTGGGACCCCTTCGTGGATCACTGGGCTCCCGCACCGAGCACAAACGGCAGGAGGAACACAATCCCTCGACAGTCGAGTTTTTTCCCCTTTCGCCCCCCACCGCGAACCATACGAGAATTTTACGATTTCAGGTGCTGGTAGTTGTTAAGATCTCGGTGTTGGGCTATGTGGACGAGCGCGCTGGGGATGCAGCACCAGGGACACGTTGCCGACGCTTGTCCTGCCACTCTTCGCCGTGTGCCGCGAATATTTCGTGGCCTACCATGCTAGGCAACATCCTGTTCTGGATTCTGCCGTTTGTCTTGGCCTGCCACGGCGTCGTTCTCTCAGACGCGCACTCGGCGACAGAAAAGTCAGCACGATGGACTCCACGCTCCGGAGCCGGAGGCCAGGCCAAGCCGCCACAGAAGCCGGGGTACGTGCGGATGCCGGTGTCTAGGCACAAGGTCAAAGGGACAAGGAAACATCACGGGCGTCCAGGGAAACCACCGAGACCGGGTCGTGGACCAGCAGAGCAAGACTCGTCGTCTGCAACCGCTCCGTCACTAGCGCCGCGGCGAAGCTCAGCTAGGGGTTGGGGATGGTCGAGTCTAGATGAATTAGGGGGTACAGTGTACATTATAGAGTGTTCGTGACTTCCCCTGTCCCCGTTCACGCATTGAGGTGCTGACAGTGTCATACAGTGGGAATCGGGACACCGCCACAGATGGTGAAGGTGTTGATCGACACGGGTTCGTACGAGCTCTGGGTGAATCCCAGGTGCGACACTTCGGCCTCAGAATCGATATGCGAGAGCCAAGGGAAGTACTACCCCAACTGGTCCTCCTCGTCCACTTATGTCGGCGGAGACTTTTCCGTCACCTACGGCACGGGCGCGGTCAGAGGTAGTTACTGGGCCGATGATATGAACATAGCGAGTACGTGCATGTACGAGACATCTTTCTCCGTTAGTTGGAGCGACATTGACAAAGAGTGAGCGAGCAGTGTTCGAAATTCCGCGCGTCCAGTTCGCTGTTGCAGAAGATAGCAACTACACGTTTTCAGGCATCTTAGGTCTCGGATACGCCTATCCCTATACCATCAAGTACCCCAGTGTCTTGGACCTGATGGCCTCCCAGAATATGATCTCGGCGCCCATCTTTAGTCTCGGGTTAGGGGGAGACCAAGACTACTTTAGTGGGTATATACCTGAGTAACTGCCGAAGCCCATGCGTCACTAACCATCGATCGTTAGGTGAGATCATTTTTGGCGGTGTGAACAGGTGGAAGTTTGCCGGCCGGCTGGAACCAGTTCCTATCTGGCCTCCTGTTTCAAAACAAGACCGGCGGTGGATCCAGTAAGTTACGCTTTTGCTTCGTGTTGTAGTTCCTTTCATTCCTCCCGTAGGGGATACGCAGCATATTTAACAATAACTGGCAGATATTGGGTTAACGTGACCTCGATCGGCATGACCAAGCCCGGCGAGAGGGGGGTTATCTACACGCCTCGCGACACCTTCGCCATGCCGGTCCTGCTCGATACCGGGTCCACCCTCTCGTACATGCGCGAAGACCTCGTCGCGCAGATTGGCCAACAGTTCAGCGCGACCGTTGATGAGGCTGGAAACTACATAGTCGACTGCTCCTGGCGCGACCGTGACGGCACCGTCGACTTTGGCTTCAACCGCGGCCGTATGGTTATCAACGTCCGCTACAAGGACTTTGTTTATCAACAGTACCCAGGCCACTGTATGCTCGGGTTTCAGCCGGCAGATGCCGGATCGACACATTACGTTTTAGGGGATACCTTTATTCGCGGGGCATATTGTGAGTTTCTTTTCTCCCCTGTAGCGTCCGAGTGTGCTCGGCAGATGGTTTGACAACAGACGTTCGCGCCCTTGATGAAGACGGTGCTAACGGCAAGCAGTGGTTTTTGACCAGCAGTCAGATATCGTCTGGATGAACCAGTACTACAACTGCGGTGACGGAGTCGTCACGGTTGGGGAGGTCAAGGGGGACATTGGTGATATCGTTGGAGCCTGTTAGATGGCTTAATACGGAGGTCGGCGAATATGGACGTTATTTTGATGCTAATGATGTAGATGGGGAATTTTACCGTGAATGATACAAGTAACGATCCTTGAGAATCAATTTGTTTTGATATTTTCTTCAGACCCGTGCCAGCAAGCCACACCCTGGCCAAGGACGAGAACAGAATCCCTCGCCACTGTTTTCTCCTGTGCAAATTTGATTCACATCTGGCTTGGTTGAATACGTCCGTGAGGTAGAAGTGGGACCGAATGTATCTTGAATAGTCTTTAGTTACCAATAGTAAAGACCGATAAGAATCAACCGACTTTTACGTATTCAAAGAACAGTGGTAACTAACTGCTGTAACCAACTAATGAAGCGGTGGTGTTTAAAAAGGTTGCACAGTATTTCCCTCACCCTGCATCCGTTTCTAAGTAAGTTACATGGTGAAACGGTAACAGTTCCTCAGTCATGGACGTCAGAACGCGGCACTGATACTACTAGATTCAAAAAGTCATAACATTCGTCATTAGTGGTATCATCAGTCCCATGTCATGCCAGATGTCTCATCGCGAGAGCATCAGGCTCTTCATCCGTATTTACATTACTGCCATATCAACAAAAAATGGCAAACCATTAAACATGCAAGGCATCGGCATTAGACGCAATAAAGTTGGCCGACTCCGACCGGAAGTCATCCTTCAGATAGCCATTCCTGTTGGCAAAGAAGTTGATGAGCTTGCGCTCCTTGCCAGTCCACCGCGGCCAGTTCTCGGCAATTTTGCTCTTGGCGCTGGTACCGCCGCTCGCATCGTTGGGGTCTTGGTTGTAGACAAAGTTGGCGTAGTAGCTTTGGATGCTTTTGCTAGCGTAGTTGGGCAGGATACCGTAGAACACCTGCAGAAGATCACTACCGTGGAAAGTGCCCAAAATTGGGGTACCCTGATCGTAGCTGGCCAGGTACGACCACGCCGGAACGTCAGGATTGACAGTGGTTGCCACTTCGAGGAACACGCGGCGTGTCAGGGTGAAGACGACATCTCCCAGGATGGCAGCGAGCCGCTTGAAGCCTGGGTAAATTTCGTTGAAGATCCCGCTGCCGAACGGCGAGCCTGCCATGATCGACGGAGAATAGGTGTTGACGAGTGCTTGGAGCTGCTTCTTGCTGGCACCGTGGAAAAAGATCTCTCCGAGATAGCTGACGAGCTTTTCGGTGCTCGTGATGTTAAACTGGAACAAAGAGAAGAGTGTGCCCTCGTCTTCCTGGTCGCCAACGATCATGGGCACAGCCGCATACTTGCGCTCCCGAACCAGCACGTCCGCACTCTTGGTAAGCACCTTGCCGTCAGGGCGGGGAAGGTAGGAAAGGGCGACCGAGTTGTACGACAGGATAGCCGGGACAGAGTTTGCGGCTTCGATGAATTCATCATATGGCAACTGACGGAGGCAAGCCAGAGTGTCACTGGCCCCAGCACAGCCGGCCTTGGCCACAACTGCATCATAAATTTCCTGGCCCTTGGGGCAGTCGACGGGGTCGGCGGGAATAATGCTGCCAGAGTTCATGATGGCGCCGCGGAATAGAGGCTTGCCCTTGTACGTGTTGTCGCCGTCATAAAGAGTCATCTGGTTGAAGACGGAGATGGCGCCGGCCGACTCGCCCCAGATGGTCACCTTGTCGGGGTCGCCGCCGAACGCCTCAATGTTGTCGGCAACCCACTCGAGGCCCATGCGTTGGTCGAGGTGGCCGAGGTTGGCCGAGCCATCGGCGAGAATCTCCTTGCCGGGCATAAAACCAAAGCCTCCGACACGATAGTTGATGGCCACAAAGACATATGGCTTGCCCATGTTGATCGCATTCGAGACGAGCGGGCCCCCGTCATACATGGAGCTCCATCCCAACTACTATCAGGTTAGACGCCGGAGGCAAAACGCATCAAATGGGCGCAACAGCTCACCTCGAAACCACCCCCGAAGATCCAGAACAAGACGGGCAGCTTGTCACCCGCTTTGGTGCCCTTGGGCCGGATGACATTGACCGTTAGGCAGTCTTCGGTAATCTTGAGCGCATGCTGGAAGAATGGAAGACCAGTAATTGTGTCAATCACCTTGGCCAGGAACTCGTTCGAGTCGGAGTCGGCTAAGAACTGTGGGCAAGCAGGAGCAATTCCCGTGGCATCGAAGACTCCGAGGGACGAGTTGAGCTTGACAGGAGGCTTCAGCCTGAGGGGCCCAACCGGTGGTTGCGCAAAGGGGATGCCATTGAAGGCCTCGGTGGCTATCCGGTTGACGCCGACAATGGAGCCCGATGATATGGTGACAGTGGGGGCAGCCCTCTTCTCGATAACCTGTGTAGGCGGTTCCGGGGGTGCCGCAACAGCGCTGCCCAAAAGGGTGGCGGTAACCACAGCGACGATGCTCTTCATGGCGTGTGTAGGTTGTCTCGTTGCCGTGCCGGGATACAACGCCAGGAGGAAGAGGGTAGCTGGGAAAGGATGGAGAGTTGAGGTTGCCTAGCTAACAAGACTCGCCGTCTCAAATTTCTTCAACAAAAGGGCGGAGGACTGCGCCTCATATAGCAACTTCCTGACGATTCGTCATGATCCACATGTCGGTCTTGGACCCCCTTCTGAATGCCCACCCAAGTCAACAAGAAGTGCTGGGCATGGCCGGTACACCACCGTAACCCCACAATACAACACTCGGCCAAGCAATCCGTAGATACCTGAACGACCAAATTCCTACTCCGGCATGCACGGCGTGCACGAGGACTCCGCACCGGCGCAGGTGACCACGCGACTCGATGGAGATCTGGGCGGAATGGGCAAGCTTCCGAGGGGCCAGCGACGGGCCGTCTCCCTTTGCGGCGCGGTTTGCGACCGCTGGGCCACCCATTTTCTGGGGTAGCACTGCCAGTAGCTTTCGCGCGAACAAGGTTTCCGGAGATGTGCCGCAGTCGTCATCCCCAGCTTTCGTCTTCCCAGCGAGAAGGAGGGCGCTTGCAATCCTGGGACATCCTCCAGGAAAGGCAGGAGGGGGCTCACTGAGTGGCCCCGCTGGGCAACCAGTAGCAGGGGAGACCGGGTTGCATTGGACCTTGTCACGCAGCCAAACCTGGGCACAACCGCCATCTTGCACCAATCTGTGCCCTTCTTCCACTTATTTTCTCTTGTCGAGCGGCTCAGTTAGGCGCAGAAATAAAAAGCATGTGAAGAGGAGATTATGTGCCTGGCGCTAGTGCCAGCCTCGGCAACACAAATGGCGAGCAGGGCAGCCGTCCATTCGTACTCGTTGCTGCCCTGATCTGCGGCGGGCGCTAGCGATAGTCGCTCCCCAATATTCTTTTGAGTGGAATACGGACTAGTCAGCGAGTGGCTGGGGAACGCGGCCTATGGATTTATCGATGTGGAAATGAATCCAACGCAAATTTTCTTGCGGTCTTCTCTTCGAAAAGAAAAAGAAAAAAAAAAAAAAAAAACGAATACGGGGTACAGCGGAGCAGGGGTGTGCTATTCTTGTGGGGTATGGCGGTTTAGTTTCTCAGCTTGCAGCCCGTAATCTTGATTCGACGCCGAGGAGTGCCGACGCAAGGCGTGGAATAGCAAGCGTCATATTGATCGGGTCAGCAGTGGTGTAGATGGCGCTGGTACTACATGGAGACGTTGCAAACGGGAACTGGTTGAGCAGAAAACCCTGCGAAAGCACCACATCCATAACTGGGGACAGGCCGACGTCGCTGGCCCTTGCTGCGACCGTGTGGTTGACAATTCTAAGTTTGAGCCGGCAGATGCGGGGGGATGGTCTGGGGAAAGCAACGTGGGGAAGCCGATGTGCATGGCAGGTTTGTGGGGGAGTCGGGGCCGACTTCCCATTCTGGAGATAAGCCCCGATTACATTTGCTGCCAGTTGCCCGCCTTTTTAACTTCTCAACCAAGAAAATAGTCAAGCACCACCAGATGTCACCGTTTTTAAAAGTTTACACCGCCACGGATGGGGTCCTTCTCCAATATTGGGGACTGCTCAGCGTCGGTCTCCAAATGGTCGAAATCGGACTCTTCGGCTTGACGAGAATGCAAGAGCTAGTGATTGGCGATCACGAGATTTACGAATTAGGTTCTAGGTTGCGAGACTTCGATTGATCGTGGACTTGAACCTATTGTAACATGCATAATGTAAATGAGCCTCGCTTTTATCTGTTTTGAATGAATGTGGTAGGAAACAATGCGGTGGGGTTGAACAACCATCCTTTAGCACAAAGTAGGCACTTACCTACTTGAATACTACTTAGGTATTGAATGACGCCTAGGAGATACTACTCGGTAACGTTGCCATCAACGCACTCTGACCGCATCCTCGTTGGGCCTACATACTCTTAGTACGTCGCTGTTTTTCCTCCTTCCGAACACGAGCTCTGGGATGGAGCAGTCACGCAAGTTACTCGATTCTGGACCCTTGGCAACTAGAGAACTAACCGACATATTGAATACCAAGGAAGCAGTTCCTCCCGGCGACTAACCAATTGACCAGCTCTACATTCCACCTCACGTCTTCATCCGATCTCGAGGCCGAAGTGGGCGGGTGGTTTACCTTTCCTATCTATCCCAATGAAGGACCCTCGCGTTCCTCGTGGCCTCCCTGACATCACGCCTTCCGGCCCCTCCGGTGCTTACATTCCACTAGACTAGGGCTCTCAATTTAGAATCCGAGTCGTCCGAGCCGATCTAAGGTTTTCCCCCACACGCAACCTTCAGTTCAACAAACTCACTCGGCGCAATGCGACAAACCCCGCCTTCTCGGCTTGTCACTCCCCCCTCGCCTTCGTCATCTAAGCATCTGGTTCCCCTGACTTTGGAAGAGGACAAAAGCATGTGAAGAGATAAGTATGCAGAGTGACTCCACCGTCTGTCCGTTCACTGCAAATGAGTGATCAGTCCTTTTTCCTGGGCGCGGACAGCCACGGCGGTACGATCTTGGCTCGAGATTCTATCCAATTTCCCTGGGGCTTCCTGGTATTCAAATCCCCGGATACAACAGACACTGGCGGCCGCACTGTATCCCAGTGCGCGGAGGCATCAGCTCTAGGACCTGTATGAAGAAAATCAAACTAAAATGGTCGGTAAGTTTTAAAAAATTTCGTGTAGAATCAGGATATGCCGCCCGACCCTGAGATGCGAGCTACTTTCCAACTACCAACGTCTTGCCAGGCTGAAATTCGGAGTCCGGCTACCTGACGTTAGGGTCATCAAGGGCGACGATCATTATTATGCACAAAAATATGTTTCGCGAGGCCGAGGTCGGGTACTCACCAAGATGATGCCACGGGCATGGCTGCGCGACCAGAACTTCAAAGTTTTCATATTGCTGAACGACCCTCACTCTGAGAATAGGACAGGGCGCAAGAAACAACGACCACGGAGATGTTGATTTTACCATGGCATACCCGAGCCTGAAGACTGGTGTGCCTAGATAAGATGGACAGGGGCCGAAGACACCATCAATAAATGCGCATCTGAGCAACATAATCCTTGTCATACCTGAATAATACAGACAAACCACAAACTTCTATGAGAGTCATAAGCGACGCGTTTTGACGAACACAGCTATGACCATGATGTCTGACCGATTTAGAAACCATTGATTGACCTTGGGCATGGCCTCAAACACCTCTAACCGTCCACACTGTCCTACTAAGGGGTATATTGTCCCAGCCTATGCATCATTCCACATACCCTGAACCGTCGTCCTTCGTATTAAACTCATGAATTGTTTACCGCGCAAGCGGGGAAGACGAAGTAAAAGACTAAACCCCAAAAGGGGCGTTCCTCTTTTCCTTTTCCTTTTCCTTGCTTTTTTTTCATATCATCATCGTACCATCCAGTATCAACATACCTCCAAAGTACTACTGCCATTGACCCGCCGTGCCGTCCTCCGCTTCTTAGCCGCCGGACTAAGCACGGGCCGATCGTCTGAGCTGGTCGGCGGTTCATCCTCAAAGCTGCTGTTGAGCACTTGCGAAAGCGGCTCCCGGTCCGTACGCCTCCGCTTGAGGCTGACGGGGTGGTAGACTGGCACTTGCTGCGACTCTAACAGGGGGTCCCAGAGGCCAATGTAATTTGGGTCATCGTAGATCGCATCGCCGGCGATTTCACGACCCAGTGCCTTGGCAAGGCGTTCCTTCAAACCCAATATGGGCCAGAAACTGACCGGCGTGTACGAAATGTCCATGCCGGCGCCGGCCTCTTCACCCGTCGACCCCTTGGGCGCCTTGTGCGGAAACATGAAGCGGTCTAGGAAAGTCGCCGTGACTGTCGCCGTGTAGACGACAAAGTTAGGGCTGTTGTCGTTGCCTTCGTCATGCGTGATAACTTGCACTTGGACGTCGCGGAACGACGGTGGTGCGATACGGACAGACTTCCGGCCGCCTTGTGAACTGGACTGTGACGAGGGACGCAACGATGATTCGTGGTAAAAGTGCGCCTGTGCCATGGCGAGGAGGATGGCGACGATGTAAGGGTCGCAATCGGCGTTTTCTGGTATCAACATCTTGGATCGCAACCGCTGGAGGTTGCTGACCGGCTGGTTTGTGTTCCCATCGGGGCCACGAAGCACCGTGTAGAGGTTCTTACGAACCGAGGCGAGCTGCGACTTGTTGATATAGGCCAGCATTGGCATGCCAGCATCACGGGCGTTTGGTTGCGTTCCGTTGAAGGATGTCGACGGTAGCGTTGGGCACGAGTCGAACGACGCGTCGACGCTGCTGGGGCTCTTCCATACGCAAGGAATACGGACCACCTTCTTGAAAGCGCGGTGTCCGAAATAGAGGTTCAACTCAGCGCCAGTTTTTGGGCGGGACAATGTCGCCGGGAACAGTGTAGAGAGAATGTGCTTGATGGCGCGATTCTTGCAGAAGGCTCGCGCTGGTGTCGTGTCCTCCCGCGCAAGTGTGTGCAGTTCGGAAGTCAGGGTCTGCGCCATCTTGGACGGCTCAAGCCAGACTCCGGACCCCAGCTGGGGGACAGGCGTGGTGACGGTGGCGCGTTTACGGAAACGCGCGCCCAGCAACCGGGCGTGTTGATCAGTCCAGCAGATTGGGACGACGTAGAGGGAGGTGCCGGCGTGGTCGTGCATGATGTCATACAACGAGCCCGGCTCGGGCCGCGTTATGCGCGTCACCCGTCGCCTACATGGTCGCTTTCTTGCTGACGTGCACCGGGCTGGGCTGTCGCTCTTGGTGGGCTGGACGCGCTCCAGTGTGTCGGGCTGTTCGCGCGAAGTCGGCATGTGGACGATGGCGCGCAGCTGACCGAGAAAGCTGCTGCTAAACAAGGATCTGTGCCACGGTAAGGTGCGCGTTAGCGGAGGTTATTCAAGAAGAACATCCGAGATTGGCGATTCGTGTCCACTCGCTTTCTGCCGACTTGCAAAGGCGCGACTTACTCAATTGTGAGCATCGAAAGAGGAAGGCTGGTCGCCTTGCCGGGGGGTGGGTGGGTTGGCACCCGCTTGTCGCGAGTTCGCCCCGCAAAGAAAGAACTGGCGTAATGTCAAGCCGTAAACAGCAAAATTGTGTCGCCAGTAAAAATAACCGGATGCCTTTCAAGATATTTAGGATCAATGTGATTTCGGGGCGGTATAAAGAATAGTGATTCAACGATATGGTGTTTGTGCGGCAAAAGCGTCTCTCTGGCGGAGCGGGAGGGCTGGGCAGGAATGCGCGGGTTTAAGAAACCAACGCGACCAGCGGGGGGGACGGCTAGACCCCCTCACGGCGCCCTGGGTGTGGCGAGCAAAATGCGCCAACAACATGCGCTTTCTTGGCCTTCGCGGCCCAGACGCGAAATCCCGTGACACTGGCCGATTCTGGCTAGGCACCGATGTGTCAAATCGAATTTTTACTGTGTTGCACAGTCCCCAACCACACACACACTTTCTGGGAACCCACATCTGTGTTGCAAGCTGGCACCGCTTAGTTGTACGCTTCGGTCCTTGTCTCCGACAGGTCTCTTTCAGAGGAGCACAAGGCGTCTCAAACGCAACGTACTGAGGACTATGGATCCGGATCACCCAACTCAAACTGGAAAAACGCACGAGAAGCGTTTCGCATGATCGCATCCTCAGTGTCATGAGACCTCCCGTCCCGAGCCTGGTTCCTTTAGCCGCCCGTAAGCACACCAATGAGGCGCAAGCCGGCGGCACCCACCGTTTCGCCGTCTGATGGTGTGGCTGCCTGTCATTACACATCCATTTTTCTTGCCTGAGGCATTTCAATCGGCCGCGCCAAGCCACTCAGCCACATCCAGAGACGTCAGCGTTGATTGGCAGCAGCCTGGTTGCGCCCGCCCAAGCGACCCCGCAAGGCTGCGATAGAGCTCCTGAACAAGAGACACATCCCACCTCAAACCGTAGCAACACAAGGAGCTTTCCGCCAGGCGCGTGCTGTCCACGATGCCGGTGAGTTTATTTCATTTGCCTTTAGCTAGGCTCCAATTATAATCCTACCCAATTCATACTTCCGCTTCCCACCACGTCCTGCTAACCTTACGATCGATACCCGCAGGCCTACAACTCCGTCTTCAACGCCTCCGAGCCGGCCCCGCGGCTGGTTGGCAACTTCCCGCTCTTCCCCCTGCGCACCAAGGTCCGAGGACCCGTCTACCCGCTGCCGTTTCCGGACCCGCCGCTGCCCGCGAATGAATCGCCCGACCCTAGTTCGGAGAGCTACGACATCCTAGACGAGGTCCTTGCTCTGTTTCGCGCCAACACCTTCTTCCGCAACTTTGAGATCCAGGGCCCCGCCGACAGACTCCTCGTGTACGGCATCTGGTTCGTGTCGGATTGTCTGACCAAGATCAAGCCAAACGCGACCCTTCGGGAGGCGACCAAGGATGTGACGAATCTCGCGTTGGACCTGAACTTTGCGATTCCAGGGGACCCGGCGTTCCCCTTGAACCAGGTATGTGGGCTGTAGATGTTGGCTAGCCGAGAGCGATTGCTGACATTGTCACCTTGCGTAGATGTATGAGCCGCCCCGCGACAGGCAAGATGCAGAGATTCTCCGGCAGTACATGTCGCAGGTTAGGCAAGAGCTTGCGGCGAGGTTATTGGCCAGGGTATACGACGAAGGCGACGCTAAACCCAGCAAGTGGTGGTTGAGCTTCACAAAGAGGAAGTTTATGGGCAAGGGGCTCTAAGACAACATATGGTTAGGCGATAGACGTTCGACGTAATCAACAACGAAAGCTTCAAAATAGAGCGGGGCAAGGAACAGGGTGAATTCCTCGCAATAGTTCAGGATCGCATTTTTGATTCACGAATGGTATCTCAATGACGCCAATGCACCAAGCCATCTGCTGCCCAAATATATATTATCATAGCCTCCTCGCTGCTCAAACTCCTCTCATGCCGGAGCCGGGGTGGCCGTCTCAGAGTCAACCTTCCTGCGCTTGAATTTTCCCTTGGCAGCGACCTTCCCCTCCGCAGGCTTCGCTCTCCACGCAGTAAACACATATCCCTCTGCTCCCCCACGCTCCGTCATCAGCGGATGTGTCCTGCCTGGCAGGACCTGCCACCTCCGCGCGCGGCTCGTCTGGATCGACACGCCCTGGAGTAGCGTGGGGTTGAGGGGAAACCGGTCATTGCCCTGCCAGTGCTCTAGCTCCTCATTTGAGAGCCCCTCGATCTCCGGCACGCTTCCGCTGACCCAGGCGGTGCGCCGTGGCACGCTGAAGCAATCGGCCAGAGCAGCGAGGGGTTCCACTGAGGGCGAGTAGATGGCCACCGGTGCGCCGCCAGCCAGTAAGGGGAGGGTGTGGCGCAGGATGCTGACGGGGTCCATGCTGCTTGCGCAGACCAGGCCAGAGAAGTTGCCCGCTCGGGTGCTATCGACAATGTGCCGGATCCGGGCGTACCTCCTCCGCTTGCGGTGGAAATTGCCCCTGCGGCTTGGTTTCCACGACGCCAGAGTTTCGGGAGTTGCGGTGAGGGGTGGTGTCGAGTATGACGTGTCAAGTTCCGGCTTCAGGAGCTGCAACCAGGTGAGGTTGAGGAGATGGTTGAGCAAGGGGTGCGGCGGGTGGTTGGGGGAAGTTATGTCGAAACCCCAGTAGTTGAGAAGCGAGAGATTCGGCTGGCTGGTGGAGTGAATCACTGTGATCGTGTTTGTTTGAGAGTACGGAATCGCGAAGTCGGAGGGACGAGGTTTTTGTTGCTTGCGTATTCCATCGCTCTGCTTCTTGGCCGGGACAGTGGACGCATCCATCATCTCGGTGTCGGCATCTTCTTGCCGTGTTTCCGGGATTGCTGGGCTGGGCTGGGTTTCCTGTGAGCGTCCTGTTATAGTTGCAGGTGGTTTCTCCGTCATGGCCTCGTTTTCTGCCTTTTCCGTGCTTGTCTCCTCGCTCTCATACAATACGCCCATCCGCTCGGCCATTGCTGCTACCAAGAGTCCGCAAGTATCATCTACCACCAGCCACCGCCCCCGCAGCAGATTTTCGTCTACGGCGACGCGGGCCTCATCGCCTGCATCGGTGGCAGCCTTCGGATCTGGGAGCATGACATCTTCGCCTCCAAAGTGCACATTACCCCAGCAACCCACGAGACCAATCATCTCGGCCCTGAGATCCATAATCTTGCTCGCATCCCTCTCTTCCAGCTGCCACTGCGCAAAGGTGGCAACGTCGATCGGTAGGACCTGGAATCGCCGGATATGTTTCTTCGTCTTGAGGAGTTTGTACTTTGCCAAACTGAAGCTTGTCTTCTGGTCGATAGCTGTATGTGAAAGCAGCAGCTTGGCAATGACATCCTTGCCAGCGTTGGCACCCTCCCTCTTCAGCTCTTCAATTTCCTCCTGTGTTAGGGTTTGGCGCGCATTCTCGTCGATGACTTCATGGTTCGAGCGCGCGACGACATTTCCGTCGTCGTCAACCAAGCGGAACTCCTCTCCATCTGTCGCAGATATCACCGTATCGTTCGCGCCTGCCGCCGGTGTCGCGCACTCCGGGGCTGACTCCTCGGCGAAAACCTCGGCATAGAGCTCGCTTGTAGGGACGACTCGGAGGCGCGAAAAGTTCTCGTCGGATGCCTTGTCTAGTACCTCGAAGGTGAGGTGGTATGGGCGCCCAATGATGAGATTGGAAGGAAAGGATCCGTATTTGCCCAGTGATATTGTTCTGCGGCCGCTTGATTAGCATTGCGACTATACCAAACACTGAGATAAACCTACGTATTCGGGGCTATCTGAAGAACTTTTGTGCTTCCAGAAGGGAGTCGAAGCGCTACCCAAGCATTGGGCGGAATAACGGA
The DNA here is from genome assembly GCA_033296725.1 of Corynascus novoguineensis. Classification (NCBI taxonomy): domain Eukaryota; kingdom Fungi; phylum Ascomycota; class Sordariomycetes; order Sordariales; family Chaetomiaceae; genus Corynascus; species Corynascus novoguineensis. Next base: position 83,528 of record MU857685.1, on the reverse strand, counting down.
ATGCATCGTTGAGAAGTGATGGGCAAGCAACGCAGGTGGTTGCTTCCTGCTCCCGCTCGCGCTCCAGAAATTTTCGGCTTGGTCGACCAAGTTCAGGGCGTTGCGGGGCGGGGCTCTTAGCGGGGCATGGGCGCGAACCTTGACGGGCCAGTGGGTTGTTCTGCACTTGATGGGGCTGATCTCCAACTCAGCTTTAACTGGACTTTGCTTTTTCCCATTGCTGAGAAGGGCACTCTTCAAATGAGACAAAACGATAGGGACCATTGACCAGACCGCACGCACTCTTGATCTCGGCAAGCCGACTCACGCAGCAACCCTCCTGCCTACCTTCCTTCCGTATTGGATCTTGTTCCGTTTATACGCTCCCTTAGTTAAACATCAAAGCAATGGACATGACCCAGATCAAAAACAGCCATCCCGCGATGCTCAAAACATTTTCAGCGCCCAACCTTCGGCCGCCACCTGTCACCTCTTTCGACTCGGTCGTTTTTGCGCACGACAACCATCCAGCGCTATCTTGAGCCTCGCCAGCCTCGTCAAAGTGCGTCCATGCCAGCAGCACCGGCCAGACATGGCGTTGAGCAGCGGCGAGCGACGACTTGTTGCCCTTACGCACGGGTTCGAACCCCGCAGCGAAGAACATGGACCGCCTGTCCGCGACGGCGGAGCTGCCGATAGGCGTGATCTCTTAAGATAAACGACCAGGTTGTTTGTCAGCCCAGGTACGGTTCAATCAACGGAGACGCAAGTTGAGAAAAACCAAAAACTGACCGAAAGCAGTGCCTGTGTTCCCATTGAGGTGCCCCGCGCAGCTGTCAGGAAGAGCCAGGTTCTGGCAGCCCCCCGCCCTCCCGACTTTGCTGGCCACGCTATTGACCTGCAGTTGACGGATGCAATCGTCCGGGAGCACGGCCGAGCAAGTCCCGTCGGTCTTGGTGTCTTCGCCGACCGCCTTGAGACCACCTGTGAAGACGACGGCGCACACACGCCAGCCAGTATTGTTATAGCGCTGGACGCCCGCTGGCGGGGTGATGGACAGCGCGGTCGCATCGGTGCACAGGCTCTTGTCAACAGCTGCATTGGCCGAGTTGGCCAGCGGCACATTGGCAGCAACACCAATTGTGAGAGACCAGCCGTCTACCGTGTGGTCTGTGGCACGATCGGCGCTGGCTAGGAGAGACGTATTGTACCCGCGGATGGGGAACGTAGCATCCGAGATAGGGCTCGAAAAGGCGGCGGCGAAGTCTTGCGCCGGCAGGCCGTAGGGAGCCTGGCGCGAAAGGTCGCCGCCGACGAAGGACTGGGCCTTGGCATGGACGGGAACCAGGAGGGAAAGGTAGGTAAGGCCTTGACGAAGGCTGGGTAACTTGAGCGTATGCGGCTGTTTCTTCCTTGGCGACTCTGGGGGTTCGCGTTTGGACGGTATATGGGCCTGCGTAGAGTCGACGGCGACCTTTGTGGTAGTGCAGATGCTTGTCCTGTAGACGCCGGCAGCGAGCCGGTAGCAGTCCGGATCCATGGCGGAAGCTGGGAACAAAGAACGTAAAGTCCTTCGCAAGATTCCCAAGTCGATGTTGGGAGTGGGATCAGCTCAACCCACTTGAGTTCAAAAGCCGGCGTTCAGGAAGCAAGCCCGACCACGCGATCCGGCACTCTGTCGACAAGCATGCACGATAGAGATAGCAAAACATTCCCGTGGCATCATCGAGGAAGCAGCATCGGATCATAGAGCAGATGGGGTCTGCACAAGTCGTCAGGCTTGCGATATAATCTGCACACTTGCAGACCAAGTCGTCACTTCTAGACGGGTAGGGACTACAAGCAGCCTTGTAAACCACAGGTAAGATGAACCACGTTTGTCACTGGCCTTTATCTTCTGGCCAATTCTTGATTCGAAATTTCAGGCTTTCTGGTACGTGTAGTATTTTAGCGCTTGAAGAGTTTGGAGCTGTTCGCGTGGGGGTCGTTAAGAAACGGGCAGATGAAACAGGTGGTGACTGTACCCGAGATAACCGTTCTGCTGGTCCAGACCACGAGAAGGCACATTCTCAATGCAATGCTCCCGTCATCATGATAATGACCATGCATGATAGAGATCGATCTACTACCTGAGATGCAGGCACATAGATAAGTATCCGCTATCTAGAACGCGCTAGTTCCCCCCCTCGTGTTGCAAACGCATCCAGAGAGGAAAGGGAGGGTGGGAAAAGCAGATAACTGGCCTAAAACTAATTCAACCCATCCGACGCCATCTTAGTGTTCCACGCAACTAAAGTATCACGCAAGAGAGCAAGGAAACAAGAACAAAAACCATTGCATGGAAATGAAGTGTCACCTCCCCAAAAATATGTACTAGAAAATTACTGCGTGCAAAAATACGACCCCACCTCGGCCTCTTTCCTCCTCCCTCCCTTTAATCGCCGATGCTCATCCAGCCCCAGGTGCCGATGAAGCCGCCCAGGATCAATAAAGTCAAGATACTCGCACCGGCGCGGTCACCGGCCGTGATGGGCGCAAGCGGTTCGGTAGGGCCACGGCTGCGGCTGCCGGCGTTGGGGTCGCCCTTGCTGAGGCCGTTGTGCTTGGTGGCCGGCGGATCGGCCTCTTCGATGAGCAGGCTCGACACGGCGGCGAGGACATTCATGGCCTCGCCGGCGCCGCTCGTCTTGTCAACAGCCGGGTCGACGTAGACGCCCTCGGACCAGTAAAAGCCGCAGCGGCGGCCGGTCTCGCCGCCGGTGCACTGCCGTACGGCCGCCTCGGTCGACGTGCGCAGCACAGGCAGGATCGTTTCGGCCGTGTACGGCACCAACTTGGTCACCACGGCCAGCCAGCGGTGAACGTAACCCTTGAAGGACAGCATGTCAGCGGTGCAACCGCCCTTGCGGCCCTCGCACGGCATCTCAAAGGCGATGTTGTTGGGGAAGAAATCACGGAGGACTCCCTTAAGGAGGTTGTCGACACGACTCTTCCAGACCTCTTCGCCGTTGGTGTAGTTGTACATGAAGGCGGATCCCTGCAGGAGCAGGGCCGCATTGTAGCTGAACTGGGCTTTGTTGATGTCGGTGCAGTTGTGCTCGACGTGGCCGCCGTCGTATACCTTCCAATTCTCGTTGTCGATATACCCCACGCTCCACAGCCAGTCAAAAGTCTTAGAAGCCCATTCGGCGTAAGTCTGGTTCTCGGTATAGCGAGCGAGGCGCGCGCCGAGATTGAAGAAGCAGGCGTTGGCGATGGTGTTCTTGTAATTGTAGCCCGCGTTCGTGGGGGGCACTTGCCAGCGAAGGCCGCCATTGCACGTGTTGTCGTGGCGATCGGGTGCCGCCTGCGTATGGAAGACAGCCTGGGCGAGGGCGAGCCATTGCGGCTGGTCGTCGGGCGGGTTGGGGAACTTGTTCTCGGCGGCGAGCATGGCGGACATGCCCCAAAAGCCTTGATCGTCGTTGCCGAGGGACGCCGTGTGGTTGGGAGGCATGTAGTCGGCGTTGGGTCCGACCTGGTGGAGCATGCCCTCCGTGATGACATGGTTGTAGCTCGGGTCGCGCGTCAAGAACCAGTAATCGACATACGTGCCCATCATGGCACCTCCTTCCCACCAGTAATAGTCACCCTTGTGCTCTGTGGGTGGACCTGGCAAGATGCCCGGAATTTCACCGGTTTTGTTGCCCTGGTAAAAGAGCATCATGTCGTAGGCAAGCGTTCGTGCAGATTCCCGAATCGCATCTAATGTTTCCAGGTCAGTTCGACCGCTATGAGTCCCCAGACTGCGTCCTTACCTGGTGTGTCGATGTTGTAGTATTGGCCATGTGCAACTGAAAGCACGCTGCTCATCGCAAGCGCGCTCAGTAGCCATTGCACTGGGCGTCTTGATGGCGATGATAGCGCCATTCTCTCGATTGTCTATCGTGGCACTTCGATGTGACGAACCCGCGGGTGTCCTAGCGGGGAACGAGCGAAACAAGGCAAGCGAGCGACGAAAAGGGGAAAGGAAAGAAAAAAAAAAAAAAAAAGAAAAAGCCTCGAAAAGGGGTCGCAGGTGAAGTCGGCTATGGTATGAAGTTATTCGAAGAACGAAAGCGGCGTATCGAATGTCAACGATTGAGCGAGCGAGGGATCAAACGAGTGTCATGATCGCCAGCGCTATGGACGACGTCGAGCAGAATGTTCTCGAGAGAGTGAAAGAACCATGGTTTCTGGAGAGAGTGGATCGTGGTTGGTTTGTGTCGGGGGGGGTCATGACGCGAAAGGGGCGTCTTGGTACTCTCGGTAGGCGCTTGGCTTTCTGGGCATCGCAGGGCGGTGCAGGAATCGGCAGCGGTTCGGCGATCCACTGCGGCGACGTGACTGGCTGGCAGTTGTGCTGGGCGGCGACGTGACTGGCTGACAGTTGTGCTGGGCACTCGTCTTGGCAGCATAAAGCGGAACACGTCCTATGCCACTCTTTGATCGTCCGCTGGGAGGCGGCCTGGGCCAGCTCGGCTGACGGCTTTCAAGCCTTTCTCTTCATGACCGCCACTTTTAGATGAGGTGCATCTCGAATATCAGCATCATTCGAGGCATTTGAGAAGATCATCTGGATTTCAGGCCAGATTAGACTTATCGAATTGAGATATAGTGTTTTAGCACACATTTGGTCTGGTACTCTGTGTCACCGCATAAAGGAATCGGACATGGTTGCGCCGCATTTGTCTGCGACTGATGAATCTGTGATTGTAATCTGGGGAAACGCAATCCAATCCACTACCGGGTACTTTACACTGATTGGATGTTAGAAGCCGTGGGCAATTCCGAGCCCCACCAGTTTTGGTCCTGCGGTTCCCATGCCCTGTAATTACCAAGTCACAAACGTAACACGAACAGGCCTCTGGTACAGCGAACACACTTGGAAGCTCACATCACTGTCTCCAAAGCCATCCTGAACAATCAAACCGGAGAACGTCTGTTTAGTGTAGCGGACGGACGTACAACTGCCACGAGATGTGTGTCGGTTTGCGGCAATGCACAAGGAATACGAGGCCTCCAGCGCTCAGCGCGACCCAGCGCGCCCCAGCGCAGTGAGTGCCTTGAGTGCTTTCAAGTTTCCTCTTCATTTCGTGTGGGATCTCGTATTGCGAGCGAAACCCACCAACTTCTTGCCAGAGCACCATCTCAGCCTCACAACTTGAGCAGCTGTCATCAAAAGAAGTGCTGTTTCATTTGCCTCTTTAACTATGCAGTGAGTTACAATAAAAGCCTGTACACCTAGGCGTTGGCCGTCTTGTCGTTGTAGTAATGGATCTAGCATCGCCATGTCAGTCCATGTGGTCCAAAGCCAATTGATATCACTCAGTAACAATAAAAACAGAGAGGGGTAAACTCACCGTCTGGTCAGAGCAACCCGAGGGCGTCTCCCAACCGTAGGCGCCCGTGTTGATAAACAGTTCCTGGTTCGCGCACACCAGCCACGCCGCCAGATTCTGCCGCTTGATGCTCGGGTCCGACCATGTGAGGGCGTCGCCCTGCCACGCAAAGGTGCCGAACGGGTTCGGTTCCGTTTCGAAGGTGGTCGCCAGCGTGCGCGGCGGGTTCGCCTTGTCGGCCGGCTCCTCCACCCACATGTACAGCGGCGGGTTCGAGGCCTTGTTGACCAGCTGCCCGTCCTCGACCTGGAACTGCCCGGCCGTCGTGTGCGATTCGAGGATTGCCACCCCTGGGACGTTGGCGGGTATCGTCTGAAGGTACTTGTGGAAGTTGGGCGCGGCGACTGCGCGGATCCAGTACGCACCCTCCTGGAGTTCTGTCGGCGTCGGCGTCGAGATGGGGTCGTCGGCTGCGATCACGGGCGACGACAGGGCCGTGCCGAATAGTGCTGCGATTAAGATGGACTTCATTGTGCTTGTCCACCAAATTCTGTGTTTGATTTTTCGTGGGGTTGGGGGTGCTACTGTGGAGAGCGTTCTAAGCAAGCACCTGGCGATGTTTCGAACGGGACGTCCCTCTACGAGGATATATATCCTCATCCGTAGTGGGTCGGTCGAGGTGACGCCATTTGAGTCCGGAATCCCAGGCCACAGCGCCGACCGAAGAGGGGCGTTGTTAATCTATTTCAAGGGCAACCCGATATTCCGGGGTGGCATCTTCCACACGGCGCGGGACCCCAGATTCCGTCGTGCGCGGGAGCTGCAGTCTATGCGGATCTCATTTCCGCAACTTCTTGCGGATTGGCCAAAGTTAAGTTTGGGCAGGGGGAACGGGCACAGCCAGCACCGGTAGCCGGGTAAAATGACGGCGGGTGTGGAGCGGGCATATTCTCATATTGCTTCAAGTGCCCGGTTAGCATCGCAAACATCGGCTCTGCTCTGATGCATACGGGGAGCGACGCATCAGTATAGAAACTAAAGAAGTGCTGACAGATTACATGGAGGGTACGACTCGTGAACAGGCGCAAAGGCCTGGGCTTATGAGCAAGATATCATAGATGATACCAAATATCTTCTTGGCGTCATATACTGCGTATAGCAACACAACACGGCTTAAGAGGTAGGTAAACTCGTCTAAGTGATCGAGACTTGGGCTCGAGAATCCTGGAACCGGCGTAAAACTCATAATAGGTGCCGTGCCCATGAGTATTGCCCCTTGCCACCAACAACAGGAACGGTTGGTGATCTGATTATGTTCCAACTCTCAAGATACGGCCCCTGATGCTCGCTGAAGTCTCGTACACGGCCACAGCCGCGTCGTCAGCTATGCGCATGATGCCCGGCCAGGAGCACATAGCGTCACCGACGACTTGGGCCGGGCTCCACAAAAGTCTCCCGTCCGGCATCAAAGTGCCGAACACGGCCTTGATTTTGGCTCCCCGCGGCCACTTGGGCTCACCATACTCGTCCTCGTCCGTCATGAACACAACGGCCACTGACCCATCCGCAAATGCCGCAATCTGAGGCGCCCCAGCATTCCGCCCCTTTCTCGCCTCATACACTACCTGCCGGCGCCCGAACGTGTGCCCGTCGTCAAAAGACACTACCGCCTCAACCGAGAAGGTGCCCAGACGCGTGGTCTCCATGACGAGGATCAACGCCCCTGAGCCTCTCACACAGTCTCTTGCCTCGGCCAGTCCAACCATGCCGTCGCGGAGCGCTTCACCCCCGCCTGTCACGCGCCGAGGTGTCGTCCAAGTCGCACCGCCGTCGGAGCTGTGCACGCGCATGGTGTCCTGGTCATCCATAGCTATTTCCATCGAGAAGTACAGCTGAACCTCACGCCCGTCGGCGCCCATGCCGAGAAAGGGCTCCCATAGGCCGAAAGGAGCGGGCTTCTCGAAAGCCTGTGATAGAAACGACCACGTCCGGCCGCCATCAGTGGACCGACACACGGTAATGCGAAAGTAGGTATGGGCGCCATTCCGATCCAGGTCGTGATTGCGAAACGCCGCGAGGATGGTGGACGTGCCCGCCCCCACCTTTGTGGGGAGCTCGAGGAGAAAGAGATTGTCGCAGTCGTTGAAGGAGCGCGTCACCTCGCCGTGCGACTGAAATGTTCTGGCTTCGTCGGTGCTCCGCACGATGGTGAGGGCGCGTTGACCTCCAGGCAAGAAAGACGTGAAGCCCGCAAGGATGGAGCCATCCGACAGGCGGCACAAGCGGGGGTAGGTGCCTTGCACGCTGTGGACAAAGTGGTCTTCCCGAGCGATGTGTAATCGCCGAACGCGAGGGTCCATGTCAGGCTTGCAGCTCATGTGTATCCGGTGAGCGTTAGCTGCATCGAACGTCTCAAGAATCTGCTGCGCCAAGTGGTAAATACCGTCGGAGTGGGTTGAAACGAGCTCGAGAGCCAGAGAGATGATGGCCAGAAAACAGAGAATCTGGAAGAGAAATGGACCGCGGGGGCGACAGCGATCCCTTGAGTCGCTGCGGGTCTTCTTCCATTGCATCAACAGGGAACGAGCGCTGGCAATCGAGCAAGAACTGAAGTCAGACTCGGTTTGCTGGCGGGAGACGTGAGTTTGTGCTTCTGACAGGGAAAAAGGACGCAAGTCATGGGGCACAGTGGGAGTGCAACGGAAACACAGTGACGGGACGGTTCAACCCGAGATCAACAGTTACAAAACTCGGGTTTAGTAGTGCCATTCCTAAATACAAAAAACATGTTGTAGTACATGCGATGCACAGCTTGCAAGAATACAGAACTTTACGAGTACAAAAGACCAGGTTGTGGGGAAAACCCGCTGTGCGAAACACCATCTCATGTTTCAGCTTTTAGTCTCCCGATTTGACGTGCTCAGCACAACTTTTACCGAGCTTGCAATATTTTGACTCTTGAGTTGCTGAATCGATTTCAACCTGACCGGATCGCTAGGGCCAGTCCGGCCCATATCTTGTAAAGCTATACGGGCCTTCTCTTTCAAATTATCAGTTTCACGAAGACTCATGGGGCCTCGGATGTGCTGTTCAGTTAGGCTACTTCGTTCGACAGCAATGGGCTCCAAGGCTCAACCAATGAGCTAGTACATAGTTTACAGTACACACACGATCAGACTGGCATATACAAGATAATGGCTCTATATAATCTTGAGATCTTACCCTTGCATACTCTTGCTCTCCCACTAACCGAAGGACCGGCTGCTTAAACCCAAACTCCTATGGAACCCGTCACCGATAAGAACGCCTCATGGACAAAGTGATTTATTATCGTATCTCATGATCCCCCCTCCAGTAACTCTAACATTGGACACTCCAGTAACAGACAGGGCTCCAGTGCTCTCTTTCCCCTTATCTACCAGCAGGGACGGAGGTCTCTAGTCCATTCCCAGCAGAAATCGGAAGCTCAGCCAGACGGTTTTCAATAGGTATGTAGTTGCAATACAAGCTAGGACATGGGTCGCTGTGCATCGCCTGAGGTTGATGTACATGGCGGTGTGGTTTTGGAAACGGTGTTAGAGGAGCAGGCACGAAGTACGCCAAGCCAAAGAGCAGTGCCTTGCAAGCCCCTATAATGGATGCCATTATGGTTCACTCGCTACCGGCTCTACACATATGCGCGGGGTTGTGAGGCTCCATTTGCTTTTCGCAAAATCCGGAAGAGTGCTTAGGGTTCGATCCTACGGAGCATCGATTTCAATGGCTGAAGTCCCTTGCTTCCTCATAATAGTGAGATTCTCATATGGATACCATCTGAGTTTGGATGATATTTCCCTTAGGGAACCGTGCCATGATCATGCTACACTCCCGAACAATAGGTGCTCCTCTTTTCACAAACCATAGGACCCATATACTACAACCGATGTTTCCAATGAGGCCAAGATATGACCGCTCAGAATTCCAGGTGAAACGGCTCGCCACCACGCTGCGCTGTTCTGACTCCTTGCTTAGTGGTACATTTCCAGACTCCTGAACGGGATCGTCGTCTCGCTTGGAAACCTGGTCGGGTGACTGCGCGTGGAGTAAATACGCTTTTCCACGGTGAGCGTTACGTGACTACCCAGTCCAGAGGGATGAATTCGTGGGGGTTGTGGGCGCCAAAAGAGCCCCAACGGTCAGCAACTTGCGTCAACGTCAAGGGAGTTTATGCAATACAACCCAGATCCTGGGTCGGCGGGCGGGGCCGGGACTAGCGGGAGGAAATGTCCTCTTGCTGGGAGTGGAAGAGCATGCAAAGACCCTTGTCTACAGGATAGCAGACTATTCCCTCCGCTGCAGTAGAGCCATGCAACAAGTACTTGAATAGGAACATTTGGGCCAAAAGAGGGAAGCGTGAGTATCTGCGGGTTGATTGTTGGTTTCATCTTCCCTTTCGTCGGGACTTATGTAGGTAGCTATATCCGCGGGGGTCTTGTCTACGCACTTTTCTGGGCTTTCTGGGCTTTCTGGGCTTTCTGGGCATTCTTAAAGACGAGGGCACTGTCAATTGCTGCCCGTCGTTTGTAACGTCTCAACTGAGCTTGTAACCCCGGGCTTCGCCAAGAGCCCCCAACAAACAACCGCCTCAGAGCACTACAATCGAGGATTGATATCACAGCAGAATGCAGTGATGGCCTTGAGCGTAGCCATCCTATTTGGCGGCTTGGTAGCTACTTATGTACTACACACTATCTGGCAATGGAGGCGTCTCTCCCACGTCCCCGGCCCTTTCTATGCTGGCTTTTCAAAACTTTGGATGTTTAAGGAAGCCATGCTATCACGACTGCCCACAGCATTTGAAGAAATGGGCAAGAAATATGGTGGGTTGCCTTATTAGGGTCGCTTCATGAGTTTAGGAGTGAAGTTCTAACCGATGGACAACCTTCATTAAAGGCTCGCTCGTACGCGTTGGTCCCAATGAGCTCATCACTGATGACCCGGATGTCTTGCGGAGAATGATGGCCGCCAGGTCGCCTTACACCCGGGGTCCCTGTAAGAAACCCAGAAGCGCATCCGCGTAGAGACGTCTCTGGATGCAAGACGTTCTGACAGGCAGCAGGGTACGAGGCATTTCGCGTTGACCCGACTAAAGACAACGTGATCACTCTGCGTGAAGACAGCGCTCACGCGGCGCGCCGAGCTCAGATACTTCCTGGCGTATGTCTCCCATCAACAGGACTCCCTCACTACTATGGCATTAACAATAAGGGGGCAATAGTACTCTGGCAAGGAGAACCTGTCCATGGAAGGGTCTATCGAAACCCAAATCGCGAGGCTCATAGAGCTCATCGAAACAAAGTATCTGTCAAGCAAGGGGGACTACTGCCCGATGGATTGGGGTGTCAAGGCCCAGTATTTTACCCTTGACGTGATAGGTGACCTTGCCTGGGGCCAGCCGATGGGGTTCCTCGAACAAGATGCGGACGTCTTCGACTATATCAAAATCACAACCGCGTCCGCCACCGCCATGATGGTGATTGCCACGTATCCTACGTTAACGAGATTACTGCAATCACGCTTCTTACGAACCCTTTTGCCGAAGGAAACCGACAAGATTGGTTTCGGTGCCTTGATTGGGTAAGTTGCCGACGCCGACCACTCGCAGCCGAGGACGCAGCAACAATCAATATCACTTGTACTGACATATTTCAAGAGTTACCAAGGACGTTGTCGCAAAACGGTTCAAACCTGATGCTCCAGACCATCATGACATGCTGAGTTCCTTCATCCGGCATGGCCTCAATCAAGAAGAAGCTTCGTCCGAGACACTACTTCAAATCGTTGCTGGAAGCGATACCTCGGCCTCGACGATCCGTGCTGTGATGCTACACCTTTTGAGCAACCCACGGGTCTATAACAAGTTGCAAACCGAGATTGACCAGGCCATCGAGATGGGGAATATATCGTCCCCTGTCAAGGAGGCCGAAGGGAGGCGTCTACCCTACCTGCAGGCTGTTATCAAAGAAGGCCTTCGCATCATGCCTCCTGCTTCGGGGGCCTTCTTCAAGGTCGTTCCTCCCGAGGGTGACACCATAGACGGAAAGTTTATCCCTGGCGGCACCCAGATTGGCTCGAACGTCATGGCCATTCACCGTTCTAGAAAAATCTACGGGCCGGATGCCGAGATTTACCGTCCGGAACGGTGGTTCGAGGCCGAAGGCGAGCAGCTGGCTCGCATGAACAGCACGGTGGACTTGATATTCCATTATGGCAAGTTTCAATGTCCGGGAAAGGGGGTGGCATGGATGGAGTTTAACAAAGTCTTCGTCGAGGTAGGCTTTTTCGTCCCCGTCCTATTGGGTACGGGACAGCTAACACTTGAATGTCTCGCAGTTGCTGAGGCGGTTCGACTTTTCACTCGCAAATCCTGCCCATGCGGCGAACATTCGCAACGCGGTAAGTCCAAAGCCCAGTAACTGTATCTAGGTAACCGGCCGGATTCTAACCACCTAGTCCAGGGGCTTTGGGTGATCGACAACTTTTGGGTGCGGGTAACACGCAGAAACGAGGAGCAGTTGAGGTAACATATTAAGGATGTTGCAATACTGAGTTTCGAAAGTCCGAAGCCAGACAGTCAAGCAGCACGGAGACGTTAAAACAATGGTTTGAAATCATGTCTCTCTCTCTCCTGTGACGGTGGGGACACACGAAACAGGGGGTAGCAGCAAGAGACAACCACTCTGCCAACCCCAGATTCCTCTTCGCCCGGAAAACTGTCCCCACCGTTTTAAGTTATGAAGTCATATTTGGACGCTAAAACGACGGATGATCAACTCGTTAAGACCAGACCGAATCCGCAGGATAAGGCTCGTAGGCTCAAACTGCCGTGTTTTGCCTGGGGTAGATGTACTGTGTACACCCGTATCACCTATTCCTAGCGTGACGTTTGGAGGTTGATTGGGGGAATTTCTGGATTTATGGAATGTTATTGGTGAACATAACGTAACTACTCATCTGACGGTTTCATCCACCTGGATCTGAGGATGGTACCTGATCCTGGTTCCATCCTGCCTGAGAATTTCATCAATACTTTGCTGTGTTTCCTTGAAACTGCTTGAAACGCTGGCACCCCTGGCACACCCTAGCAGCAAAAATCCAGCATCGACCGCTCTCACCCTGCCTCCAGCTTCCCTGAGTCTCCGCTGGAACTAATTCATTATTTTGTTCCTCCAATGGTGCATTTGGAATCACTTCACTTTACGGTGTCCACACAAGAGTTTGAGCTAGTAATTGTAACTTGGGTAGCGGCCCTTATGATCACATGGATGTCTTTTCCCGCATCGGTTTATGCCATAGCCAGGCATTTGTGATCATTAGGACCATTCGCGATGGAACTTACCGCCCGACTTTCAGCTTCCTGGTGTCACTTTCTGTACATAATCTCGGGTGCCATGAGCCACAGGACCCCCGACAACACTTATGTTGTGCCCAATTGCGTCTGTATGAGCATGGAGTCGCAAACATGGCAGTGGCCACACCAATGATCCTGAATAGGATTGGCCACGGATCGCCTCCGTCTGCGTATCGAATCCGCCTGTACGCGTATCTAAGTATCAGGCCGGAGATGGTAGTGCTGGGCTTTTTCAGCTTATTGGATCTAGTAGGAATGGCCATGCATGCGTGTTTTGATAAGCTTACAATAATACTAGTGCATAGCTAGCGCAAGAAGCGGCGATACTGAAGACCAATTATCACCCATCACTTCTGAGAAGAAAGCCTCTTGGGCAAGCGAGGTGACCTTCAATACTCTTGAAACAGGTACGCTTTCACAGAGATAGTCACGCGGTTTACTAAAGGTGGACGTGTTCATGTCTGCGTGACGAGAAGGACTGAGTGCCCAGGTTAGCATCCACTTCATCATTAGCAATAGCAACGGAAATAGGTGGCTGAAAACGCAGATAATAATCCCGAGGAAGCACTATACCTGCAGATGTATGTGGGTACGAAGATAACATCGATCGGCGCCGATGCTGATGATGGATTGCCAGGAATGCAACGGTGATAAGACTATGGTAACATCTGACGGAATCTCAAGGATACACAAACGTTCGAGGGCTGAAGACCAAGGATCATTCAAACATTATTCTGCATTGATTCGGCCTGTTCTTCGGCCTGTTCTTCGGCCTGTTCTCGTTGGACATCCGGACAATCGCGCCTCGACGGAATGGCTTATTTGTGCGCCGCTATGGGAGGCTTCCTTTCTCAGGCCCAAAGTATCCCCTCTCTGGGATGGGCAAGATGCCAACACTCTTACCGTCCATGCCTGCAAAACTGACACTGTTCCCCCACCAGTCCAGCTTGACGGGGTTATACTGCACGGCAAAGAATATGATGAGAGCGCTGACGGCGACGCCCGCCGTCAGCGCGGCTGAGAGCACGTAGTTGTACTTTTCCCACCACGCCAACCGATGCTTGGGGAGCCAATACATGAAGATAAAGGAGAGGATGAAGCCCGGCGTCTTGTACGACAGGTTCGACGGCGCCCAGTGCTGCACCCCCTGGATTACCAGGATCGGATTCAGCCACAGCAGCGAGGCAATGAAGGGGAATAGTGTTCTGTCCAGCATCTCATACGTCCGCGGCCGTAACTTCTCCCTCAATCGCTCCCTCACTCCTGGGAGATATTTCGGGCCCAGCCCCTGGCCGAGTAGGAACAACACCGCGATTCCCGTCCCCATGAGAAAGCACCATTTCAGGAGCGGATACAGGGCCCCAAACATTCTCTGCGAGCCGAGCAGCCCCCACATGAGCGAGCTTGCATACAGCGGCGCGCCGTCGTTGGCGCAGGTAAACCGGCTGGGCTGGTTAGGGGTGCACAAATCCTGGACGTTCTCCATGATGAAGTTCTGAGTGGCGACGGCGACGAAGCAGGTAATGATGATGGTGCCAATCTGACTACGGAACACGGCCCTCGGCGCAATCTTGACGTAGTGAGCCATCTTCTGGTCCTGGATGTAGTTATCGCCGTAGCCAGCCAGTGCCCACGAGCCGAGAGTTTGGGCGAACAGGAAGGCGTTAGGGTTGCCCGGAAAGAGATAGCCCGTCAGAACCTGGATGAGCGCGCCCAGCCCGAGATTGGTACCCGTCGTAGCCGAGAGCAGGGACAACGGTACGGCAAAAACAAGGTTAATGCCGATCAGGAGAAAGACGAGCCATATGGGCGTGCCGAGCGGGTAGATGGCTAGGAAGACGCATGCCACCGCAACAGCGAGCACGAGGATGAGCAGGAACCACCAGTCGGGCACCTCCGGGTAGCGCGCCATCAGTCGATTGTGCACGTCTATGGCCGAGCCGTCGTAGTTTCCCTTGCCGTGGCGCAGGCCCTTGTAGAAGTCGACGTATGCCCGGCTGACCGTCTTCCACTGGTTGACCATGATGTAGAGGAAGTAGACCGGGTAGAAGGCAAAGTTGGCACCCACGCTGAGGATGTAGCCGGCCGAGTAGAAAGGCGGCGAGTAGGCTTGATAGGCCTTTTCGTCGAGCTTGTTGTTGGTGACGACCTTTTGGACTTGGTACGGCTTGCCGTCGTTGGCAAACGCCGAGCTTGAGTTGATGGGCAGGTAGGCCGTGTAGTTCATGTTTCTGTAGAAGATGCCTAGAATGATGGCCGCGCCCAGCAGCGCACCGCACCACTCCGTGCAGGTGCTAAAAAAGGGCCGCGCTAACGCGTTGTACGAGCTGGTGGCGACATTCCAGTCAAAAGTGGTGATGGGATTGAACAGACCCAGCCCGAGGGAGGAGCCCGTAAGGATGGCCAGCGTAAGATTCTCGGGGGCAATCCAGGTCATCCAGTTGAAGGTCGACAGGGCGGTGAACAGGTATCCCGGAAGCCAATAGTAGAGGGCCATGGATATGGTGCAGATGTAAAAGAACCTGTACCGCGTGATGGTCCAGCCGTTGATGTTCTCCTTGGGCTCGGGCCGCGTCAAAGCCCGGTTCATGGCGATGATTGGCAAGATTGTTGGCCACAGGGCCTTGACCGGATACACACTAAAGCGCCGTAAATAGCCTGCAAATCCCATGCCCATCAGCTGGACGAAGAGCGTCAGCATGAGCTGGTAGCCGAACGTGACAAAGTCTAGGCCGTAGTAGACATCCATTTTCTGCACAAGAATCTACATGGTGTTAGTACGCGGTCAGATGCGAGTAGAAAGGTCCACAGAACTGACCATTCCGTACGAGTTAGTCGTGTAAATGGCAATGTTGTACGTGATAGTCGCAAACATCTGCTCCTTGAACGTCCAAGGACCGGGGTTGAGCGAGTGGCGGACTCCAAACGCAGTAATACCCCAGTCTGGGAGCACCAACTCAAGGACCTTAGCGCAAGGGAACAGCAAGATCTGAATTACTGAACTGTCGAGTTCTTTGATAGAGGGAGTCAGGAATCAGCTGGGAAGAAAACAGCATCCTCTGCGAATCTGATGGCTCACTCACTGATCGCCGGAAACCTGCTGTTAAAGAGGGTCGACATAAAGGTGCCGATGACAGCCCATGATATGCCCAAAAAATAAGCTCTTATCGTCTCAGTAGGGGTGCTAAAATCATCCATGATATCCGCCACTGCACGAACCCCTGGATATGGAGATGAGTAACGCATCATGACGGCGTCGATTCTGAGGTCGCGGTCGTAAAACTCGCCGTACTGTTTCGGTCCTTGGAGGAGTTGACGCATCCGCTCCCGCATATCGCTTGGAAAGTTCCAGTCATCGGCGTGGAAGGTGTACGACTCTTGGATAATGGCAATCGCTTCTTCCTCGGTCATGTTGTTGATCTTGTCTAGGATGTACTCGCCCTCCCCGTTTGGGGCCAGCTCCTCAAGGAGTTGATGAGGGATCTGGTCGCCAATACGCTCGTGTTCGCTAGACCGAGTATTTGTCTTTTCCGGGTCCCGATTAAGAGCTGCTCCGGAGGCGGGCTGGGCGCCATCCGTTCGTTCGACCTTCCCCGGCATTGTGGACAGTGTTGCAGGGTTGAGCAAGCGTTGTCCAACTTGGATAGAGCGACGGCCGTCAGCACATTCGCAGTGTATGAGAATTTCAAGGCCCAGAAGCACTAAATCGAGGAGCGCACAGCTCATAAACCTCATTACTTAAGAGGCATGTCAAGATGAGGTATAGAGAGGAAGAACGAGTTTGGCTTGGAACACCAATGCTTCTACCCCCTTGCTCTTCAACTACCGCCAAAGACCGGGTAGAACGCAAAATGACCTTCCTCTCTCGACTGTCCCCAGTGTTACATAGGACGGACGGTTATACAGATCACCCATTCCGGATTTATATAAAGTGCGGGGATTGGAGACATGCTGGTCGATAACTGGTGCCCCGCGTTCTGGAACATGCGTGTACCATACGGGAGTTTCTTATTCCCATCTGCCAATAGCAGCCGCTGGAATGGTCTTCAACAGGTGAATAGTGTTACATTGTTTTCTAGAGGCTGGATTACCCCATCATTCTGCATGGTATCTCTCTTAGTAACTCCAAACTCCGCTCCCCTAGCAAACGAAAAGTTGCACTTCAGCTATAAAAGACCAAAGTGCCAAATGATTTGCATGATCCCGAGCATTTATGATGCGCGCAAATCGACTCGATCATGCAGACTTGGGCACCGCATACAGATGCCTCAAGTTCCCCGCTCTGTCAACAGCACCAAACTTCCTAGCATCGGCGTAGATCCACCAAAACACGGTTCGCATGAGCAACTTGGCGGGTGCTGGAGCCTTTGGCCAGTCTTGCCACATGCCGTTCTCATACTGCGTGTCGAGGTTGGCAAAAACATTCACTAAGACGAAATTGCCCAACTTTCCCTATTCTGAGCATCAGCATAAGCTCACTTTAGATCTAGTGTAAGGAAGCCCACCATGGCCTTTTCCCCTTCCTCATCAAAGAGCTTGGGCAAGCCAGCCACTTTGTCGCCGTATTGGCGAAGACCAAGGATAGTAGGGATCTCGTCGGTGAGATGTTGCATCACAACCTCTCCGAACTCATCAATCATGCCCACTACCTTGTTTCCATCGTACTTTTCCTTGTCGGCGGAAACCGCCTCGATGTAATTTTGAAGCCGCTCAATGCCGTCGTGGAACGTCTTATGCTGCTCAATGTTGGCATCCATGAGGCCCTTGACCCCTGTCATCTTTTCTACGACAGGGAAGAAGGACGTCTCCTCGCCGCTGTGATGGACGTCCAAGAACCTGTACCAGGCAGTAATGTAATTGCAGAAGGACTTCTCGTCTCCCTGCTTAATGTGTGGCGCTTGGAGGTAAATTGAGTTGAGTCCGCGGATAATAACATTGTGCACATGGGCCATGTCTGTGGCGAGTCTGTCGAACATGTCGGGCTGACAGGTTGTCAGTCCTATGATCACTACAGTAATAAGGGCATCCAAAATTGGTGAGTTTATTATACCTCTTCATTTCTGCTTTTGGCGAGGAAAACTGGAGTTTGAATGAGGGGAAAGGGGTGATTTGCGTAGACGGGGGCCATGGTGACACGCTTAATTTGGTATCGAGACGTCGTCCTCGAGTGTCAAACTATTCCAGACTAGAAAGCGCGTGCAATGGTCTAAAAGGTATTCTCTCAACCAAGGTGGACAAAGGGCCCCAGTTAATTGATATTCGGCACCTGCTCGTATTTAACTTACACTCTCCAGTTGATCATCGACGACCAGGCAACAAGAATCAAAATTTGGCTAGCTAGCTCCGCCACTTATACGCGGTGGCTCGCGTATGGGGGACTTCAGGGAACAAGCCATGCTTTCGGGGACAATTCCTCCTTGGCGTCAGCACCCCTCAGCTTTGCTCTCCAAACATCAGCCCCATCGATAGCTTGAAAGTCAGCGAATCCCAGATCGCCAAACAAGCAGCCAAGATAAGGATTGAATAGGGATCTGATGTCAGCTTTGAACCGAGGTGAAATCCCAGCTTCCTTCGTCGACCAGTCCCAAAGAATAACCTAGCTTTGTTGATTCCAAAGCGTCTCCGCACATGGAGCGCTCTCCCGTATAATGAGTTATCTGGCCAAACGAGGCATGGCGCCGTGACGATCTATCCGTCTCCAGATTTAAGGGATTAGTGGGCGAGGCCAGATCACTTCACACTGCCCCGATTGCGGGCGATGGATTGAAGCAAAGACAAAATAAAAAAGTTCCAATCTGGAAATATCGTCCAGTGTCTTCTCAACATAGCATACTTAGTCACCTGAGGTACTGTAACTACTGTAGCTAACGGCAAAAGCAAAATGCAAAATGATCTGCAAAGGAGCGATAGAAGGGAAACCAAAATAACCAGTCCAAACTGGAACGTCCACAACCGTACCTTGAATAGGTAATAATAAGGAACGCTTGCAATGCGAACATTGAAGTGCCATGTTCCCTCAAGTAAGGCAATATTCAACCCATCACGATAGAATAGGCGACCCGACTATCCAACTCATACGTTCCCTTTTCTTCCTTTTTCTTTTTCTCGTTTTCTTTTTTTCTGACATTCTCCTTGTTCATTCTTCCTTCTTTGTCTGCTTCTCTTCCGTTTCCAGTTTCAATCTTCCCCTGTCGCAGGTCAATCTGTTATCGGCTATTTTAGCTACCTCTTATGCCTGTTCCTCTGCACGCGGCCCTAGTGCAGCAGCAGCTCCCAAGCCGAAACGCCTCTTCAAAGCTTTCCACACCTCGACGATGGCCGTGTACACGACGACGCACGCCGCAACGACACCCCACTCCCAAGTGATGGCGTCATGCTTGAAGACGACCCTGTTCACCACGGGCAGGTAGATGACGGGAAAGGCGATGACGAAGCCGGCCGTGACGGCGCCAAAGAGGAACTTGTTCTGCCAGACGGTCCGGAAGACAGACGACGGGCCCCCGTACTTCTCCGGGTGCATGTGGAAGAGTGAGCGGGTGAAGTGCTTGGCCTCCCAGGCCGTGATGAGCAGCAGGAAGGTCAGGGTGGCGAAGGTGGTGGCGCGTGCCTTGAAGGCGACGCTGCAGCCGTCCGAGTACTCTTCATTACAATCAAGACCAAGGCCGTTGGGCCCGTTGGCACCGTAGGCGACCGAAGTGAAGGCGGCAAGACAAAGGCCGCCCATGGCGGCGCCGTAGACGAACTTGTCTGTGATGAGCTCACGTGTGAAGACACCGACAGCGAGGTCATGCGGCGGGCGCTCCATGATGTCGGGCTGGGCATCTTCAATGCCAAGGCCCAGGGCCAGAAAGGACGACGTGACCAGGTTAGCCCAGAGGATCTCGAGCGGCGAGAGCGGGAATACCGAGACGCCGTCCGGGTCCTTAAAAGCCAGCCCGATCAGGAGGAGGAACACCTGGCCGATATTGGAGACGAGGAGGTGGAGGAGGAACTGAAAGGTGAGCAATCGAGCATTGAGGTTAGTTTAAGAGCTGCATGGGCGGTGGTGGCTGGTGTACGAATCCAACGAGAGAGGGGAGGTAAATTTACCTTTTGAATGTTGTCAAACAGACGTCTCCCCTCTTCGATGGCGGTAACAATCGAAGCAAAGTTATCGTCCGTCAAAACCATGTCTGCGGCCTCCTTGGCCACATCACTGCCGTTCAGCCCCATGGCGATACCCACGTCCGATTTCTTGAGGGCGGGCGAGTCGTTCACGCCGTCTCCGGTCATGACACAAAACGCCTTCCTCCGGTGCATGGCTTCCACCATGCGGACCTTGGTCGCTGGGCTGCAGCGCGCCAGAACCAGGGGTAAATGCTCCATTTCGTCAATCTGGGCATCGCTGAGGCTGTCAAAGGTGCTTGCAACCATAATGTCCCTCTCGTTGCCGCGATGTGTCCGGTCCAGGATGCCGATCTCGTACGCGATAGCCGTAGCCGTCTTGACGTGGTCACCCGTGAGCATGTGCACAGAAATGCCGGCCCGCTGGCACCGCTTGACGGCAGGGGCTGACTCGAGTCTTGGAGGATCGTACAGTCCGGCCAAACCGAGGAAAGTGAGGTCCTTCTCGATGGTAGAACGATAGTCTGGCGTTTCATCCACCGTGACCTGTGCAACCGCTTTCTCGGGGTCGGTAACAGAGGGTAGGTTTGGGGATAGGGACGCGAAGAGGTCCCGGTTGATGGACCGTCTGGCGATGCAGAGAACGCGGAGGCCCTCGGCAGCCAGTGATTCGGCCTTGGCCACGATAGTGGTCTTCTGCTCGTCCGAGAGGTCCATCAGGGGAAGCATCGCCTCGAGGGCGCCTTTGGTATGGGCAGAGGCACCCCCGGCGTCGTCCGTGCAGACGACCGTCATGCGCTTGCACGACGAGTCAAAAGGGAATTCGGCCAGGAGCTGATGGCTACCCGACTGCGACAGCTCAGCCTTTCCCATGCCGAACCGCATTGCCAGGACCTGGAGAGCGATCTCGGTGGGCTCGCCGATAGCCGTGTACGAAGCGTCATGCTTGGTGACGCTCGAGTTGTTGCACAGGGCCACCGTTTCGAGAAAGGCCTTCAACTGCGCTGCAGCGCTCTTTTCGGCTGGTAGCGACCGGGACTGGGGATAATACTTCTCGTCACCCACACGCACGTTTCCGCTGGTGGGATCAAAGGGATTGGTGGTGTCCTGAATGGTCACCTCGGTTCCGTCCTCCAGCCACACCCGCTTGGCCACCATCTTGCCCTGGGTGAGCGTGCCGGTTTTGTCGGAGCAGATATTGGTCACTCCGCCCACGGCCTCAAGGGCGGCGAGTTTGCGGATGACGACGTTGCCCTTGGCCATAGCGCGGGTGCCGAGGGCCGTAGCAATGGTGAGCACGGCAATGAGCGACTCGGGGATGACAGCGACAGCCACGCAGATACCATAGATCAGGACCTCGCTGGTGACGTTCCAGCGGCTGACGGAGAATACGATGATGGCCAGGATAATGGCCAAGGCGAAGAGTAGTAGAGCAAATTTGCTCAGGGCGACCTGCATCGGCGTGCCGTCAAGGCCGAGAAGGACACGGAGGCCGTTCCGGAACCTGACCCAGATCTTCCCGATGACGCTCGTCCGCTCGTCGGCCGGCTTCCTGCTCTTCTTCAAGAGCGCCGCAATCTTGCCGACTTCGGTGGCCATGCCGGTAGCGACGACGATGCCAGTCGCACGGCCGCGCGAGACGGTGCTGCCCGAGTAGACCATGTTGGTACGATCGCCCAGGGACACATCGCGATCTTTGAGAATGATCTCGGCATGTTTACTCACTGGGACAGATTCACCCGTGAGCAAGGCATCATCAGTCGACAGGTTGATGCTATGAACGAGCCTGAGATCGGCGGGGACAATGTCGCCGACCCCGAGCTTGACTAGATCGCCCGGCACCAGGCCCGCAGCCTTGATGGTGTCAGTGTGACCGGCGCGGATGACCTTGCACGTGGGTGCAGAAAGCGCATAAAGCGCCTGGATAGTCTGCTCAGCACGGAGATCCTGGATGAACCTGCC
This sequence comes from Corynascus novoguineensis, assembly GCA_033296725.1. Classification (NCBI taxonomy): domain Eukaryota; kingdom Fungi; phylum Ascomycota; class Sordariomycetes; order Sordariales; family Chaetomiaceae; genus Corynascus; species Corynascus novoguineensis. The sequence goes on along the minus strand of MU857685.1, from coordinate 61,733 downwards.
AAGCAATGAGAAACGGGCAGAGATGGAGGGAGAACGGTAAACCGAGGGTCATTCTCACCCGACCACGATGTTGAGCAGAATAACAGCGGCAATGACGCCGCCTTCGATATGGTCCGCAATGGCGAAAGAGAGGACCATCGTGATGACGAGAACCTAGGCTCGCGGTGGTGAGATGGCGTCCCACATTGCAGCAAGCAGATGGTCAAGCGGGGAGGAGCAGCACTTACAAGAGTCAGGCTGTTTGAGACCTGCCTCAGGAGAATCGTCCACACGGATAGCCCCTTAGCTCCCTCAACCTTGTTAGGGCCATGGTGCTGCAGGCGACGGGCCGCCTCGGGACCGTCGATTCCATTTCTGCGAGCTGTGAGCGGGGATCCTGAAAGGATTTAGAGGAAGGGGGGGGACAAAGGCTCTCACTCGACGTTTGTCTCGAACAGCACACAGACGTCAGGCACAGAAAGCGTGTGGGCAGACTCGGGGTTTAGAACACGAGCAGTGTCAACGGTACTGGTGATAGATCCGCGGCCAACGGTGGCATCGGCATCAGTGGCATCACCCTCGGGGCCGGCGGTTCCGGTGAGGGTGTGGGATGGAGTGCAGGTTACGGAACTCTTAGAGCCACATATAGGAGGCTCCGTCTGCCCCTCGACGTCCAGCTCGTTCTCTGTCCCCATTCAATAAAAGTGCGTCGCCGTTGCAGTCCCAGCGAGTTTACGCGATAAGGAAAGAAGGAAGAACAAGAGGAAGGGATTCCAGAAGCCGGAAAGACGAACCGGGGGTTAATCAGATCCCCCCTGCCCGCTCTGGCCCGCTGGGCGTCCGATCACCACCGAAACGCCGCCCGCCACATGCTACCCGGATTGGACGACAGGCGGACGGACCCGAGTCTGGGCGGATGGCGTCGTCTGAGTTGGGGGAGGGTACGTCGGCCAAGGGCGGAGAACAGGCGAGATAGCGAGTAACGGGAGCCGCCAAGGATCTGGCACCCAGGCCAGCCCCAATCACATCCCTTGTGGCCAGTGAAAGTGACCCCCGCTGAGCATCCGACCCCAACAACGGGGAGAGCTCCCAGTGGCTGAGCCGCTTTCTCAGTCTTGGACTTGCCCACCGCCAACCGCACACCCCCGGAAGGCTGGGACCACAGCTGATCACCTGCTCACTTGCTTGTGTCGATGAGTTCGTACATGTACCAGACCAGACCGGCTTCAGCAGCACGCTAATTAACCCTCCAATTGAAGTCCATTTACCCGCGCCATTGGATCACGTCTGCGGGGCCATCGAATTGTTCAGAAAGGCCACGTCAAACATCCCAATGTTTGGTTCTCGGACCTGTGTGTTGCTCCACGCAGAATGCTCGGAGTGAGCGGACGGATTCATCTCCGTCTGGACGGAATACATTGATCCTACCACCTCATTCTCGTTGTCACGTTACCGTCATCCTGCATCTTCCCCCGCGTCCGTGACACAACGACTGCCGATACCCGACCCAGTGTAATCCGAACACGGCGGCGGTGGAAAGCAAACATCAACATGGTGCTTCCAGAGTTGAATGTGCCCGGTGCCGTTTCATCGCCATGATTGTTCGGCCATAATTGTTCGGTCCAAAGCAATCCTTTGCGCTCCGCCAAGGACTAAGTTCTGCAGGCTGGAACCACGGTATATATGATCTTGACCCAGATGATGTTTGATTGGGCTGCATACCTGGACGTCATGAATCACCTCTATTAGAGGGCGGGTAACTCAGTGTATGCATCGAGGATGTCATTTGAAGTGGATAGACACAGACACGTAAGGTGTCAATCTTTCTACTTGAAAACAATGTAGCTTGGTCTAACATTGAACTTGGAGCCATTCCAATAAAGTAAGCGGAAAAGAAGTGAGTTGTCATGGAAACGAACGGAATTGGAACCTTTCAAAAAAAAAAAAAAAAAAAACGGCCTACAGGAACGCCGCGCGAAGAGACAGTCAATGCCTTTGAACTCTCTTCAACAACCTCTTCGGATACATCCACGTGCGCCGGAGTTTCGAGAACCCCCACGCTTAAGAACCTTGAGAAAGAACGCCACATCACGAAATTTTAGCAAACGCAAAACGCCTCAGGACGTGGACCTCACTGAACACTATCTTTGAATAACTAACCGGAGCAAACTTGTTGCCAGTCGCAGGACTGATTGTGTTCTAATGTCCTAAAGAGGGACAAACACATACAAGGATCACCGATAAAGCCAAGCACCCATCAACATCACGGTCCTCATGGTATTCTGGGTCATGTACGTGCCAAGTTGAGAAGATTGCCACAAGAAATTGTTCAATCAACCGGGTCCGCCCATCTTCTCCTTCGGTTCTCACAGTCTTGGTATACCTTGGCTCACAGCTGCGCCACGGAATTCCCACTCTATCCTTGTCCATGGAGATTGAGACGGGCAACGCCGACGGTTACAACAGGCAGATAAATAATCATTGATCCGTAAGTTGTGAAATACCGCGCCTTGTTTTGGCCAAGCAGACGCCGTCGAAAAGCTCCAGCTGAGAATGGCGGTCAAACTCGGCTCTCCTGAGGATCATTGGTTTGTTCCCGATTGGCCTCATTTTTTGGTTTTTAAAAGATCCAGTACAGCTCCTCAACCACTGGGCGTTGTCGTGATATCGCCGTTCTGACCTAGTTATGTACTTGTTTATTTCGATACCCCTGAGCACAGTGGGACCCAAAACACGTCATCGATTAATATCATGTCCATAGGCAACGACCCCGCTGCCAGAACGAAGCGTACTCCACCAAGAAGAAAAAAAATTTGAATTTCCCTGATTGCTACACGAGCTTTAAGATGAGCTTTGGACGAGCTGGGAATCGAACCCAGGACCTTTCGCATACACTAGGTTGTGGTATGCTAAGCGAACGCTCTACCAACTGAGCCACACGCCCTTGATATATGCTGATGGTCAGTAATTCTCTCCATGGTCACCAGGTTCAGGTTGCAGAACGTCCCTCTGTCTCGTCGAGAGGCCCCTTCGTTCTGGGTGACGAGCCCTACCCCTCGCCAGCAGCTTTTGTCATCCCCCTGGCTACTTGATCTCCATGCCACAACGTTTGATGTAATAAGTATACGCACCTCAGTCCGGCTGAGTGCTGGCGAGACCTTTATCAGCACCAAACAACGGTCAGCATAGGCGGCGCCTCATAGCCACCCACGTGCCAGCAACCTCATAGCCATTTTATTCTATGACCCTTAAGCTGTCTCAAGCAACGATACATCTAAGAAACGCATCGTATATCGGATAGCTCCGCCTGGTGAGTTGTCGTACCGGACAAGGGAGAGTCAGAGACAAACCCCCAGCGCAGGAGTCAAGAGGCCCCTCCCAAAGCAGGGTCGAACTTGGATGAGAAAGAAGCAGGCCGAGGAGGAAGATCGAAAATAGATGCAAGAGAACACAGGGGCCGAAGCAGAAAGAAGACGGGGGCTCATGGCTGAAAAACCTGCCCGACCAGATCACTGGCAAGGAAGGAGGAGAGCCCCCATGATCAACGCACCTAGGGCATGGCGTCCAAACACCTCCGTAGTACAGATTAAGGCAGCGGAAGCTATATTGAGGATACGCGTCAAAAATTGAAAACAATCTGCCTTTGCGAGAAGATTGATCTGGAGAGAGCAGGCGGCGAAGTTTAAGTTCTGGATGCTAAGTTACTCAGCGGGCTTCTGACAAAGCGGCTGTCAAGCAATGCAGTGGAACGGGAGGCTCAATGGGCCCTGCAGATCAGCCCCGCGCTAGCTGTTTTCAGCTGATTCTTGGCAACAGTTTTGGGCGCCAGACAACAAAGTTACCCCGCCAAAATGGGGCATTAAGTTAAATAAAGGAGGAAGTTGGGTTGTTGACCGCTCCATTGACATTACCTCGAGTACTAGTGCTCAGCTCCCTCGACACCTCGCACCTTCGCCAAGTACCGATCCCAGAGCGCCTGCTTGAAGCCATGGCCGACAGAGTGTACCGCGCCACCACGACGGCGCCGGTGAACATCGCCGTTGTCAAGTAGGTATCTTCCCAGAGCTGTCTTTTTCTCGACTTGGCTATAGGGCACCGACGGGAGAAACTTGCTGACCGCCGACCGCGAACCCAACCGCAGATACTGGGGAAAGCGCGATCCCAAGCTCAACCTGCCGACCAACAGCTCGCTCTCGGTGACACTCTCACAGGCCGACCTCCGCACGCTGACCACGGCGTCGTGCTCCGCCTCGTACCCGGCCTCCGAGGGCGACTCGCTGCTCCTCAACGGTGAACAGTCCGATGTGTCGGGTGCCCGCACCCAGGCCTGCTTCCGCGAGCTGCGCGCCCGCCGCGCTGCGCTCGAGGCCGCCGACCCCTCCCTGCCCAAGCTATCGACCATGCCGCTCCGTCTCGTGTCCGAGAATAACTTCCCGACCGCCGCCGGCCTGGCATCGTCCGCGGCCGGCTTCGCCGCGCTGGTGCGGGCCATTGCTGACCTCTACGAGCTACCAGCGTCGCCGTCCGAGCTAAGCCTGATCGCGCGCCAGGGCTCTGGCTCGGCGTGCCGCAGTCTCTTTGGCGGCTACGTGGCCTGGCGCATGGGCGAGGCGGCTGACGGTAGCGACTCCAAGGCCGACCAGGTCGCCGAGGCGTCGCACTGGCCCGATATGCGCGCACTCATTCTCGTCGTGTCGGCGGCTAAGAAGGGCGTCAGTTCGACCTCCGGCATGCAACAGACCGTCGCAACGTCGGGCCTATTCCGGGAACGCATCGCCACGGTGGTGCCGCAGAACATGGCGACCATGGAGAAAGCCATCCAGGAGCGCGACTTTGCCTCGTTCGCTGAGGTCACCATGCGCGACTCCAACTCGTTCCACGCCACCTGCGCCGATACCTACCCACCCATCTTCTACATGAACGACGTCTCGCGCGCGGCGATCCGGGCGGTGGAGCAAATCAATGCGGCCGCCGGGAGAACAGTGGCGGCGTACACGTTTGATGCCGGCCCTAATGCCGTCATCTACTACCTAGAGAAGGACACCGAGGCCGTTGTCGGCACACTTTACCACGCTCTCGGAGGGGAAATTAGCGGTTGGAAGGAAGCGGTTGTCAGCGGGCTGAAGCCAGGCCTGTCCTTGGACGAGGGGATTGCTGCCATTCTGAAGGGTGGTGTAAGCCGGGTCATCCAGACAGGCGTTGGGGAGGGCCCTATCAAGAGCGACGAGCAATTAATTGCTGAGGATGGTGGTCGGAGGAGATGATCTCGGTTTCGATTCTTCGGGGCGCGTTGTAGACTGGACCGGCCCATTGCTATTGCAATGCTATGGAATGCTCAATGGATAGTCGAACCTACATTGAAGTGAGATAATGTTGTCGCCTTTCACAGGGCAGCCTAGAATGTTGCATTTGTACCGAGACCTGTTTCTATTGTCCATTTCTAACTGGGTCAGTCGTGTTGATCCCCCGGACTTGGCGCTGGGATGTGGCCTGGGGTTTGGTTCTGATAATGGCCGATAAGCCCCAAGGTTACGTCAGACGACCTGAGCGTCAGGGGAACCAGTGCGGGACGGCAGGGGCACAGGCACGCGAGTGGGCGCGCCACCGGCACCCCGAGCCTGCTGCGCTCCAGGTATATTGTCTACCAGGCAGAGACACCCGAGGCTCCTAAGGCCAGACATTCCAAACACAGAGTCTTAGTAACGGCCACCGCAGGTGCCCAACCCTAAGCTTTCTTTATTCCTCCGGGATTTTCGTGCAAACGAGAATGCGAGAACCGCCGCCATGAGCCGGAGCTTCTACGACATCGACGCTGCGGGCGAGGTGCTCTGCACGTACACTGACAGCGGGGAGAAGGAGAAGCTCAAATCCGTGAGTGTGAATGTCTCATCTTCCGCAACGTTGTCTAAACAGTGGCCAACAAAACCAACAAGACAAACAAGTCACCCCAGTGATTTATCTTGATCTTGACCCCTCAATCGATTTAAAAATGTATCGCTGATAGTTGATAAATTCGAATGTGCAGGAGAAAACCGAAGTACCGCTCCCCAAGGCAGTCCTCTATGCCTTCCTCCCAGCCGGCTACCCGCACACCGTGACGAGCGATTACCTTGCCTACCAAACCTTCGACTCGCTGCAAGCCTTCGCCTCGTCCATCACGTCGCTGCTCGCCAACCGCGCTGTGCTCGAGGGCCTCGGTGTGGGCGACTCGGGGTCGTCGCCCACGGGCGCGCTGATCCTCAAGATCACAGGGGATACCATCTCGCGCATCGCCACCATTCTCTTCGCCCACCGCATGGGCCAGGCCATCGAGCCCGAATGCAAGTTCTACCGCTTCCTGGCCGATATCTTTAACGACAGTGCTCAATTCCTCGACCTGCTTACCCCGGCCCTCCCCTACCTGCCCAAGCTCGGCGTTATCGTCTCGGCCGGCGTGCTGCGCTCGTTATGCGGCGTCGCCGCCAACGCCAGCAAGGCCAGCCTGTCGGCGCACTTTGCCCTGACGGGCAACCTGGCCGAGCTCAACGCCAAGGAGGCGTCTCAGGAGACGGTCGTCAGCTTGCTGGGCATGCTGGTCGGCTCGCTCGTTGTCCGCATGGTTGAGGACAAGCAGGTCGTCTGGCTGCTGATGGTGGTCCTGGCTGGCATCCACCTCTCTATGAACTACCACGCCGTGCGCGCCGTCAAGATGCGCTCCCTCAATCGCCAGCGGGCCACGCTCGTGTTTCGTGAGTGGCTCGACCACGGTGTCGTGCTGACACCAGAGCAGGTGGCCCAGAGGGAAAGCATCCTGGGCAACGGGAGGGGTAACCTGGCGAGCAAGACGAGGAACTATACCGGGTTCTGCGACTTTGGGACGTACGGGGACCTCATGTCCTGGAATCCGAGGGGCTATCACCGGTACGACTTTGAGACGAGCACGTACTTTATGGGGATTTGGCATCGCGGGGGCAACTTTTACATACGAATCGCCTTAAAAGAGGGGACAAGGAACCCGCTCTCAGCCTGGTTTGACGCTGTCAACCACGCCTATCACTTCGACTCAGCGCTCAAAGACGGCTTGCAAAGTCACTACGAGAATGAGATGCCGCTGGGCTACGTGTCAGACGAGCAGAAGCAGACGATATTCGCAGCCATGTCCGCCGCCGGCTGGGACCTCGAGGTGAACGCCTTGGAGACGAGGCTGCCTATCAGGGTGCGAGTAGGTGACGGGAGAAAAGGTAAGCCCCTCGTCCCGGATGCTCCCTTTCAATATCCGTGACTTGAGCTGATGGTACGCTGCCAGCTCCCCTTGTATCTGAAAAGGACCCAATACGCCACAATGGCCGTTCAGAGCCTAAACATGATTAGGTGGCGCGATGAGGTGGGCGCAATATGCTCCTTGAGTTAGGGATGCCCTCCTAGCCATACTGCCAGGACGTGAATAAAGGAAACACAAAGGTTTCTTTTCTCTATTTTTTTATTTTTTTTATTTCTTTTCCTTAGTTGGGATAGGCTTGCGGCACTTGTACTTTTATTCGAGATACCATATGGATGGGAAGCAACCTACTTGATATGCACCATTGCTTGTTTTGGTAACAACTCCGTGTTCGATGGCTTGTATTGTGCGCCTCAGTTCCCGGTTCTCTAAGTTGTGATTGCCCATGCCCGCCGAACGCCGTCGGTCTTTCTATGTACCTATTTAAAACATGGACAGTGTTGGTTGAGTGGTATCGTACACCCCATCATACAATATTCATACATTCTGACAAACGAATCTTCCCTCCTGCATTCCCGCGCGTTCTTATGACAACCCGACGGCCCGCATCGCCCGCATTTTGACACCCTCCCACGTATTGAGCTTCGGCCGGACATCAAGGTAAAAGTTGAGCTTGCCTTTGCCGGAGCCGTCGTTGCGCCCAGCGTAGAAGTCAATCACGTATTCGACCTTTGTCCCGCACCGATCCACAACCCAATCGTGCCGGTCAAACGGCGCCGTGTACCCCAACAGCGTGTTGATCCGGGCCCGAGGGCTCATTGTCGCGCTGCCCAGGCCCGCGAAGCTGTGCAGCCTCGGACCGCCACACCCGCCACGGACCGCAGGCTCCACGTACGGCGCCTCCCACCTGAGAATCTCAGCCCAAGCCCTCTCGTTGACGGCGTTGTGAATCGGCACGACCGTCTTCATATCGGCCGCGGCCGCCTCGTGGCCCTTGCGCTTCATAGCCTCGAAGAACTGCTTCTCGGATGGATAAACCCAGTTGCCCGTCGTCGACGCACCAGTCTCCTGTTCATTGTTCGCGGGACACGCGGCGGGGCCAGGGTTCGAAGAGCGGGGGATACTTGAGATTTCGCGGGTCTCATCGAGTTGCAATTGCGACCGTGGTGGCTGCTGCGTGGGTGAAGAATCTTGCGACTCCTGGCGCCGGGAGAAGAAAGGGGATCGGAGCCATGACGACCAGGAAGATGCGGCCGTGTCTGGCGATTGTGTGTCCAGTGATGTCGAGGCTGGTGGTGTTGACTTTGCATCGCGCGCCTGCTGTGCTTGCTGTGCTTGCTGTGCTTGCTGTGCTTGCTGTGCTTGCTGTGCTTGCTGTGCTTGCTGTGCTTGTTGCAGCCATAACTCGCGCGTCTTGTGGTCGACGGGGCACTTGGCCTCCTCTTCCGCCCCTTCCGCCGTGTTGGAACCAAACCCCTTCATTTTGTCTGCTCTCCTTCTATCGTGGTGCTGCTTCCCTACGTTGTCGTTTCTTCGCGATTGAGCAGAAAGTTTCGACGCATCATAGCAATCCGACTGCCTTTGCATGAGAGCCGGCCCGCTGGATTAGGTGGACCAGCAGCGTAAATCTTGAAATAGTGGGGCTGCCAACCGCAGCAAGTGCCAGCACCTGAAGCCCCACGTTGTAACGACCTTTTTGCCAGAAACTCTCCCAACCACTCCTTTCCTACGCTTTACGATATTGTTAGTACGAAGACCCCCAGAAAAATAAAAAGAAAATAAGTCATGGAAATCCGAAATCGAAGGAGGAGAAACAAGGAACACAGAGAGGGAAATAAATGGGCGGTAACTAGCGAAGTTGGGGATGTTTGAAGAGCGAATTGGCTAATGAGAGTATTTGCGTGGAGAATAAACAAGGTTACAAATATGACATGTTCAGGATCTGCCTTATGAAAGATGCTTGAACTAGCCACTCTTTTCATCACGTTTCTGCAATTTCGCTGTCAACACTGAGAGAATAACCCCCCCCCCCCCCAAAACCGGCGAAAAACGAAGCTGCACGGCGTTCTCTTACCGCCGTTTTGTGGATACTCGAAGTTTGTCATTTTCGGGTTGAATTAATTCCGAGGATCATACAACGAAATACTTTTGAGAGGCTGAAATAGTCTCTCATTATCCCCTGGTCGTATCACTTGATTGTGTATCTCTCGTCTTTCGAGGGGTGTCAAAGAAGTCATAGCGTCTAAAAGGAGGGAAAGTTTGATTTAAGCATATGAGAAGGACTCGGGACGGACAGGTATTTGACCTAGGTCTAGAGCAGGCACGCTGAAGGGTGGCAAGCACAAGCAGCTAGATTAGGTCGCTTACCTTAAATTTGCACTATTCTCCTAGTTGCCATCCCATGTTCTCTGCCTCTTGAAATCGCTTTGTATCTCGAATGACTCTTATGTCATGTACCAGCTACTGGTCACATTATCAGTGATGGTGGTTAGGATATCTAGTGTAACTACTACGAAGTTGACCGTATCTCATCATCTTCTTCGCCATGTCAGCTCCGACTTGTTCCGTTGACCATGTTCTAGTAATGGGGTCTAAAAATTGAAACAAGCAGTACCGACAAACCTGCACTATTAGAAAGCCCAATTCGAACTCCTCTGAAGCTGAATTAAACAACCAGCGCAACAAATCAACAGTGAGAGAATTGGCCAAAATGCCGCTGAATGACACAATCCTCGGTCGCTCTGATTCGCTCATTGAACGAATCTGCTGTCGTCTCGGCCGCCTAGACGACTTCAACTTCATACATTGTGCTAGGGGCCAGTACAATGCTGACGGTTGAGGATGCGCTGGGTCGGTTGTCGCAGAACATTCTATCCCATCCGGTTTCGTTCTTGTTGACCACCGCCTCGGATCCAAGAGTGAAACGACCTCGGGACGGGATATTCAACCACGGTGACGGCCTTCATGTGATGTCACGCGTCGTTTTTTAGAACAAACATGGCACGAGGAAAGCATTCGTTTGTTGCGTGTTCCATGCTTGCAGTTTGTCATCCGTAACTATTTTAATAAGCACATGCGTACGGACTAGGTAGGGTCGGGTCATCGATCTGCATGGGGAAATGGTTGAGGTGAGCAAAGACAGGGGTTTCGCTACCCAACTCGTTCGGTTTCGAGTCGTTAATTCACAACCTTCAGGCAGCGACGGACCAATCCTAAGGCGCGGGGAAGACGAATGCAGTCAACAAGATGACAAGCGCGGGGGACGGCAGAGATAAGGGTGGGTCCTGTTATGGATCTGGCCGCGGGAAGCAATTCATGGGCGTGTGGCAAACTTTAAGGCGCAGGGGACGAAGTGCGTTGATCCAGGCGAATAGCATGGGATCGTTCAAATGCGTACTCGTGAATTAGTCGACGCAAAACCATACAGAAACCGATCAGATGGTAAGCCAGGCGCGCATCTGTTCATTGACCGAGGCATCAACAGACCGGTTAATCGGCTGCTCCTTCAGCGCATTGGCGGAAAGAATCGGGTCGGATTCCCTCGGGTGGGGGAGTCGAAGAAATGAGACCATGGAAAGCAGCAGGCAGAACATAGACCAATAGCTGAGACAGATTCGTCGTTGCTCAACGGCACGGATTGTTAAGCCGATTTCATACGGAAAGAAAGAGAGGGAAATCCGCTATGCACTGAAAATTGTCGCTGTGATGCCATTCTTTCCCTACCTTCGCATTTTGCGTTGATGAGTAGGTGTGTCCCAGGAGACGTTGCGAAACTCGGTGCCCGAAGGTGGGATGGCGTGGCGCCCTGGTGGCGTGGTCCTGCCTTGGCTGGCGCGAGTGGACTCCGGCCGTCGGTGGCCCTAGTAGACCTCCAGTCCTCTGATTGGCTGACCTACCGCATTGCGCGTGGTGGCTTTCCCTGTGCAGCCGACCGAGTCGGAGCTTTGTGAAATGTGAAAAGCCCCCCCGAACTCGACCTCAATCCTGACGTCTGGTTCTGAACCCAGCAACCTGCTCGCCAGCGAATTCTCCTCCCTCGACCTGTCCTATCCTGCCGCTCTTGTCAATCGCCACTCGCGTTGTTCACTGTGCCCCAAGACCACGCCTAGGACAGCAATCGTCGCGAGGAGAAAAGAACAGAAAAAATTTCCCTACTCTAGCCCGCCGCGCCGCTCCCGAAAGTGCCGCCCGACCACTTGGACATTCGCCCTTTCTCATCCGCAAACAGCCCCAACCATCATCATGTTCGCCACCAAGGTCCTTCGCCAGGCTGCTGCGCACGCCGAACGCACTCCTTCCATCAGATTCATTGGCAAGCGCACGATTCCCGGTAAGTCCGACAATCCCGATAACCAGACATTGAGATCGCTGACGTGAATTCCTCGCTAGCTTCCATCGACCACTCCCCCAAGCCTCACCCCGCATCCCCGACCGGCTCGCTCCCACCTTCCTTCACCAACGGCTCTTCCCACTCGTCCTTCAGCGTTTACCGCGACCATGCTCAGCAGTTCGGACCCCTCCGCAAGACCATCAAGGCGGATTCGGGTATTGGTGGCGTTCCTGGCTCTTACCTTGGGCCCGTCGAGCCTCCCAAGGGCGTCTTCTTCGACCGCAACGATCTTCCGGCACGCTTCCACCGTCAGCCTCTGACCGCTGCCGAGATTGAGGCCATCGAGACAGGCGGCGCCGCGCTCGTTGCTTGAGCGGCATTTATCATACTATCACAACAAGTATTTCCTTTTTGGACATAACCCGGCGACTGGGCGGATGCCGTCCGCACAAGATCACTCTTGAGTGCAGGGGACTGCGCGGTGCTCAAAACGAGCACCAACATTTACGATACCATGATCCATCAGACACGCACCTGGACTTGTGCCGCGCATAGCAGCGGCAGTGGTGTGATGATGCATAGGAGATGAGCAGGCGCGCAGTAGCGCAGGCTGCGGTCAAGACCTGCAGGCATGGTTGAGCCCGGACCGCGGCAAACTTGGCGATCTTTTTGTGTTTTCTGAATTAGCTGGCGCGGATGTCCAATGCTCTGGCTCAATGTAACCGCATGCGAGATCGGGGCAGCGGAGATGCATGATATGGCGTGTACCTTCATGTCCGCGTGGTGATAGCTGGCTGAAAGATGCTGGCCAATATACCTCAAAATAACAAATGAAACAGTGAACTTCAACCGCGTACATGCCCCCCCTCGAGATCATCTGGTTGTTTCTCAAAAATTTCTTTGTTTTAATGCTGGCCTTCGCTCACCTCCCACTCGATGCCCTGTTCCCAATTTGGTTGTCTTGACCTTGACATCCACACAAGTGGCAGCCGGCCATGGCCACGGAGCATCCTCCAGCTGAACAGGACATCGTCTCCCATGCCTGAAGCCTCAGTGAATCGAGGTCCGTAGTTTACCGTGATGAAGGAGCCGGTGTGCTGCCCATCTTCCAGCCACTCCGAATGCTGAGCATCAGACATCTGGTAATCGGCCGTGATGAGAATAGTCCAGGTAGGTTGAAAACAATTGTTGGACTGCGTCGAGTACTGAGTCACTTTGCTGTTTCTCGTGCATGCTCGACGGCTCCCCAATCAAGCCTGAAGATGCGACTACTGTGATCCCGGTCAAGAACTTCCGCTCAGTTCAGCTATGGACAGAGAGTCTAGCTGAAGTAATTTCACCTATCTACTTAAGTTTGTCTTGGTCTTGGTTAGTGCTGCGAACGAGATCCTGTGGGATGGAATAGCGCCGAAATGAAACATCAGCATCGGTTGGGTCGGCAAGCCCTCTGTAATGAACCATCAAGTAACTGCTGAAGGCTATTGACCTGCTGACCCTTCTTGTTCTTGCCGGATATCACTTTACATTCAAAGGCGAAACTATTATTTCCCGAACCAGACTTTTGAGACTAGTTTAAAAGAAATTCAAGCTTCCTTCTGAGCTCCGAAGCCCACCATTACGGATAAGTATCTTTCGGAAAGGAGGCTCCGCCAACGCGTTGTTCCTTACTCTTATGAACTTCCTGGCTTTTCTCCCCCTGCCGGCACACGATTATACGTAGGTGCCCGGCTGAGCGGTCGTGTTCGCACCCGGAGCAACTGCCGGAGCGGGGCCCGAAGGGTAGTTGCCAGGAGCACCACCATTGTACATCGGACCTCCGATCTGCGAGGTCTGCGGCTGGCTAGCCATACTGAAGCAGGAATGAGTGAGCGATCCGGACAGACGTATATGTTTGTTTGAGTTAGATATATACTTACTCCGCGCTGTCGACTCTCTCCGCCCTTCTCTGTTTGGTCCGGCGCCGAGATACCACGTAGGCACTCTGTCGCATTATGGTTAGAGCGGCGCGAGGAATGACCAAGGGGCAGACATACCAAGATCCCGCTGATCAAGAAGGCGACAATGGCCATGAAAGAGAAGGCCAGGACGGTCCGCCAGGAACCGCAGCCGGAGCGCACAAACCTGACGGGACTGCCAATGAAGGGCCTCCTCCACCACCATCCACCCCAATAGTAGCCCCAGTAGTTGGTGAACCAGCGGGAGCTGCACGTGTGGGTACCGGTTCGCTATCCAAGTATGAACTTGTGTGTCCAGCATCGTACATACCTAGGGATAGACAGATAATGAAACTGGGATTTGCAGTCACTCACCGTGGCGAGAAGAGAGAAAAGGACCAGCCACATGACGAAGAGGGCCAGGTCGGCCGGAAAAGCTCGGAATGAGTACATGAACGGTGCAACGAAAATAATGGAAAAGAGGATAGTTAGAGACGCCACGACGATGCCGTAGATAATTCGGCCATCACTCGCTACGCCCGCATCGGCGACGGAATGTACGAAACGAGCTAAAATCGCAAGCACGACGACAGCGCAAATGATTTGCCAGACGCGCACAGCGACTAAGGTTACTCTCGACGCTGCGCCCATGATGATGAAGTGTTACTGCTTTCAAAATGTCCCTGGGAGTCGTATACGACGAGGATGAGACGAGCCTGCCTTCATAGCTGTGATGGACTTTAAGAGCAGAATTATGAGCTCGATTGAGCTTCAGGGGGCTTCCTTAAAACTCACAACCATCGCTTTCTTTCCCCCGCTCCGACTCAAAATAACAGCCATTGATGACCTCATCAACCGCTCTCCCCCTCCCAATCATCGTCGTCAAGCCGTCCGAAGCAGCGGGAATCGTGTCACAAACCATACATTAGCGACGGGAGTTCAGTCCAAAGGTAGTACATGACTCGTTGCCTGCCGGAAGCAGGCAAGCCCCTCGACAGCATTACATCACTTAGCTCCCTGTCCTTTAGGCGTCAGAATGGGAAGGGTCATAGTACTATCCGGCAGTTGGAGATCTTGGGAAGACTCGGCGAGCTTAAGCTTGACGTTGGTATAAGATCGGAACCAGTTCCGTGTTGGCCCACATTCTTCGCTATTTTTAGTTGACAGTTACATAGATATATCATCATGGTACCCTTGGAATATGACGACGTGCAAAGAGACGTCGTAGTCCAATATATATTGCATGTAAACAGAACTGGAGCTTCTTTGACCTTAGATGGTTTTCGATCTTGCCTAGGTAATGTAGCAATTCCCCAATTGACACCGCTCTATAGACGTCAGGGTGATGAAGAGCATAAATACCGGTTTATTACACATGGCTGCCACGTTCTGTTTTCTGATTTTGGTGGTTGTCGTTCTTTTTTTCCTTCAGAAAATATTTCTTTTCCCCTCCTCCTTCTCTCTCTCTCTCTCTCTTCATCCTTCCCCACTGATCCCCCATTCTTTTATTTAGCTCTTCCATGTTCCTTGGTTTTCTGTCCGAGAGTCCTATATTGAAGCAAACATGAATGGGACCATCGAACCTAGCGATAGGTCTAGAGGTACCCTATGATGCACCAGGCGTCGGAAGCAGGCACAAGTTGCACGACAAAGGAACCCCTTGTCTGGCCCAATGCGGCCTTTTCAAGCCGGATTCTATTAGCAGTAGATCTTGGGTCGGATAAACGGGCGTCCCCGTCTCGATCCGATCTATATCAGTAGTGACACATGCCATTTTCCCGTGTCCCGAAACCACGGGAGGGTGCATGTCCGGACGACCCGCTTGCGCCCTGAGTTTCGTTGCAACAGCCGTAAAAAACGCCAGCAGAAATGGACCGCACATGTCGGTCTCCGATGGAGAGGATGGGCCACGCCGTCACTCTTCGTTTGTCTCGTGACTCCTGGTGGCTGCATGTTGCTGTCGGGGCGACACCAAGTAGAATTCAGGCCCGAGTTTTCCTCTTACTCAATTGAGAATGGCTTATGCAAGGGTGTAGCGGCAGTCACTCTTCTCACAGACACCGTAGAGGAGCATGAGCAGAAACGCGGCGCTGCATGGTACACAATTTGGGTCATGGTCAGACTGATGGCCGCATACTTGAAAGGCCGAGACGGGTGTGTACATGGTTCGTGGTGTTGTGGAGTTGACACAGCATCTCTCCTTGGCTTCGTGCAACGTAGAAGCGTGACACATGCTACCTATCATTTATATGAAGCTATCTCCAATTCCAAGAGTCACCATCCACCAAATACCACGTCAAGGGGTATTCAAGTGCCCCCAAGTCGGTTATACAAGACGGAGAGGGTTGCCAATGCCGTTTCAAGGGTACATGAAAAGAAGTGGCTTGCCCATTGCTATCGGTTCGACATGTAGGGGTGAATGCCATTGAATGTCATTAATAAGGCGACACTGAACGGTAGTTTCAGGGGACAAACGCCAAAGTTTTGAGGTAGAGGATGTAAGTACCTAGGCAATTCTATGCCTACCATCCATCACAACCATGCGATGGGCAGGTGTAGAAGACGATACGGCATGGTCTTAGGACAGGCGTGTACGATAGTGACATCTTTTCAACTTTCGCCGAGCAGCCTGCAAATACCTCATCCTTGATCGACCACTTTCCTACAAGGGCCGCCTATCGATTGATAGCCTTCCACAACCCATCACACCGCGCCGCCCGGGTTCTCACCATATCCATCACCTCAGAGAACAAGATGACGCCAGACTAAGCTGCGGTAATCCGCGATGCTGCGCAGACGGAATCCGCCCCTGTTGGACGCCACGTGTTTTAACTGCCAGCAGCCGCAAGCGGTGTGTTTGATCGATCATGCATGCCCCACGGGGAAAAAAACGGCAAGGGAGATTTTTTGTTTTTGGGACTTGCCCTCGGCCGCGGCTCCGTCATGTCTCATCGTAAAGAGGTGAGATCCAGTGGTTTGGTGGGGGGGATGTCTCAGTTTTCCGCGCAATCTTGTCACAACTAGGTCAGTCGCATAGGCGTTCTTTTGCTTCCTTATCTGGGTGATGTGATTCTAGACATTAAGCTCCTTGGTACGTTGACAGCAAACCAACGAACCCCGCATCTTTGGGTTGGAAACCCTGCGCGTTTGTGCGCAACTGTCACGCAACCGAGGTGCCGCGCCTTCAGGTGGATTCGTACGACAGGTTGATTCGTCACCCGTTCAACCATGCTCGAAGCCGGCCACTGTTCAATGGCGCAAAAACAAATCCTCAGGGACTGCGCCTGGGACATAATCCACACCAGCCTATCCCCTAGACACATATCGCTTCCGGAAACAGTAATGAGACGGGTACGAAAACCGAGTGCCTGGCTGTTCAGGGGAACCATCCAGCCCCTCTTGTGTTGTTCCTGAGATGTGCCATATTTGCATCTATTCTCCACTAAAACCCCCTGTTTTTCCAGCCACGCAAATGCACCACAAAGCCGCAAACCGGCACCCTCCTAATACACCTTTCTGACACATGCTTTTCTTTTATGTACAACGCCTGACCGTCAGGCCGTGATACTAGGGAGTAGACAATAAGGTGTACAAAAAAAAACAAGCTTCCTCGCCATGGCCGCAAGTAGGACACTGAGGTAAGGAACAGAGGGGTAATCACATTCGCTTATCCGGCCAAAAAGGAACGACGGCAACCGATGGGGTATCTTGATTTGAGATAGATGTAAGAACAAAAAAAAAAGAAGGCAAGGAAAGATTGGACAACAACGGAGGAAGATTGCATCTTGTATGTGCTGTCGTCTTCATTAGATCGTCGTAGACATCCAGTCGTCTCTATTCAGAAGGCCGTAAGGATCGTTTCGTCATTGTGGACGTAATTGGTTTGGTCATCGTCGCAGGTGAAAGGGAAGGAATATTTATTTTCGCAACCCAACTTTCCCAGCAAGGTTTTTGAGCCAGACCGAAGCTCCGTTTCGCTTGTCGTCCGCTGACCCGTCGCGGACCATGGCAGCCTCGCGTAGCATAGGCCCAATGATCTCTACATCGCCGAGTTCGGGAAACTTGCCGTCGTCGCTGAGCATGAGCGGGATAGACGAGGGAAGTTTCTCCTCGGCTGTGCGTCGCAGTTGCGAGACTACCGAAGGGTTGTCCTTCCAGTGCTGGCCAAGGCGCTCCACCAGATTATCTTCGTTCCGCTGCCATTCATGCTCGATTTCGGCCCACTTAGCTTCTGTCAAAGCGTACGTCTTCGAGGTGGACCCGTAGTGCTCGCCGGTTCGCACAAGATGCTTGGCGTAGTTGGTCCGGGCGAGGTTCCAGTCAGCGCGGAAGGCCTGCAGCGTGGCGAGGTCGGCCGTGTCAGGTACGTAGGGCCTCGGCTCGATGGTGAAGTTTGCGTGGCCGAGGCGGTCGGACCAGGCGTCGCGATGGTCGAATAAGCAAGGGATTGGTGATGGAGCATCACTAAAAGCGCTCGAGATGGTGCCGCGGCGCAGAGAGGAGATGGACGGCTTGCTGCTTAGCGGGGGCGTTGCGTACGGTTTGGCTCCAGGAAGGTCGGGGATGGGCGAAGACATCATCGAAGGGGATTGGAGGGGTGATGTTTGCACCGATGGTGGTCGGGTATGATTGGAAACTGTCTCGATTACGAGGGGGGGCAGAAGCGGAGTGGTGGCGTTGACCCGATCGCGCTCTACCCGCCTGCCCAAAGTGGCCGGCAGGTTCTCGCGCGGCGAGGGTAGGACGACGCTCTCCGTGCTTCCGTAGAAGGAGAGCGCAGGCGTGCCCGGAACGGAGTCTTGAGCGCGGTCCGAAGCTAGCGCTGGGCGTGAACTGGACGAAGATCGGCTCGAAGCGGCGAGGGAGAAGCTTGGCCGTGGGTCTGCTAGGGATGGGTCGGAGGCGGGTGAGAAGGTCAAGTCATGGCGCTTAGATACAGAGGAGGATCGCCAGCGAGGTAGGCTGGGGAGTCGTGAGCCCAGCCTCGTGCTCCACCCCGAGAAGGCAGCGTCGGATCCATGGCGTCGCTTTTTTTGCCTGGGGCTGGCGTTGAAATCACCGTCGCTGAGAAAGCCGAGATCATAGTCCGTGTCCGAGACCGTGTATGGGTATGCCGCGCTTTGCGTAGCGTCGGAGTTGTGGGAGCATGGAAAATCGCCTAACCGGAGGGGGTCAGCAACGAGAGTCGACAATATCTGCACCGCAAAAGAAGCACCTACACAAGCAATAGTCATGGAATCCGAACTCGCGGTCGGTATGCTTAGGCGGCGTTACCGGCTCCTCCTCCTCCTCCTCTCTTTCCAATGGCTCTTCTTCGACGTCGGGGAGTTGTGACCTGCTGGGCCTTGTCGCGTGCAGCGACTGTGTGGGCGATGCTGGGCTGTCGGTGCAGGGCGGTGAGATCAGCTCGAGTGACGAGTTCGAGCCTGATAGCCTGTAGTGGTTGTTGCGCGAGAATGTCGAGGGGACGGGGGACGGCGGAGTGAGGTCGGACGAGGACGAGTCGTGGGTGTAGTACAGAGACGGTGGTGGTTCACCATCGTCGTCGTGCTCTTGCAGCTTCCTCCTCTCTTCCACGAGCCGCGGAAGCAGCAACGGCTTCAACCCAGACGACATGGGAAGCTTGCAAGCATTAGCGAGGCGGCAGGCGAGTTGAACTTGCGAAATGGGGTTCCGTGTCGCGTGCCGGCGATGGGGTGCTGGGGGTTGAAAAGCTGGGGGAACGGGGACCGAATGGAGGAGGTGGGAGGGCGCGGACAATTTGTTGTTGGAATCAGATGCAAGCAACACGAGAGAGGGAGCCACTTCCAAGCTCCAACGCGAACCGGTGGATGGTGTGGCACCGGCGGACCGGGGTGGACGAATTGGGTTAACGGGGCAGTGCGTTGGAAGGTTTTTGGGGCCCGCCAGGAAAGCCCAGGCCCGGCCCAGATAGTGTTGGAGTGGCGGCACGCCCAGCAACGGCGGGGCGGCAGTTGAAGAGCTTGGTTGGGCGATCGCTCCGCAAGATGACGAACTTGGCGGCTCGCCAAACTGGGGAGGTTAAAGTTGGGTGGTGCAGCCGCCGAGAAGAAGCCGCTGGAGGGTAGAAAATGGTGTAGTGCTAAATGCGGCACACTGACAAGACACACAAAGATCTCACGGCCGTGAGCTCCGCGACCTCTCGATATTATTATATGGAATAAGCACAATCCCCCGCTCCACGGCCCGTTCGACGAGTGACCCCGAGTCGCACAGGTGGGAGGAACTGCCTCAACCCCGTGTTTTGGTCGTCGGCACTTCGTGTCTCGCGGGCACTTTGTGGACGAATGAGCCCTTGGGAACCTCCAAGATGCGAGAGGTCAGGCAGCGGGCGGCCACAACGGTCCTTCCTCGTCGACTCCTCGTGATGCTGCGACTCGTTGGGGGTCTTGGGGGCAAGTTGACGGTCAGAGGGCACGACACAACGGTGCATGGGAGTATTGCAGTACGTGGGCGGTTGAAGGCCGGAGCACCAAGTATCGGTGGTGCTGCCACTGGCACCACGTGTAATCGGGCACTGTACTCCAGTACCCCGGCAACATCGTGGGCGTGGGGTTAGGCTTGATGCGGCGGAATTGTGGTTGGCCTCTTGGCCAGAGGGCCGGCCTTGCTGCTTGGGAGGGGGGGGATCTGGGACCGCCGGAGCCGGAGGCTTCGGCGCCCAATCGATACTTGCCCTGGCTTGCCTGGCCGGGCTGGCAGGGGTCGTTCTCCGCAGCAGCGTCGCGTGCGTGGACCAATGGCGCGCTTCTTGAGTCAAACTGCTAGTTCCAAGGTTTCTGCTTGACAGAACCGGCTCCGAACAGACTCAGCAGGCTCCGTTACCACTTTTAGCCGGCCTGCAAAGCCAGAAAAGGGAACCAGGGAGAATGAGAAACGAGGGCGGAAGACCCCCGTCCAATATTCATCATCCATCACCCATCGACCATCAACCGTTTCAATAAGGCTGTCCTCCCTCTGTTTGTTCAAGACGACGATCACGATGACGAGGGCGGGGTTGCGGGGAAACACAGATTGCCCTCTTCGCATTTTTTTTGGGGTGCAGCGAGTGGTACGATAGCTACTGTATACCGAAGAGAGGCATGGAGGATGATGGTCTGTCGCCGCCAATATTACGCTGGCGGCGGTTGATGCTGTGTTTGCAGCGCGTTGGACCGTACACTTCGAGCCGGGTGTTTTCCGCTTTTCTGGTCCAATTGAACATTGTGCGGTAGGAGGTGGGGCAAGACTGGATTCCGGGTCCTGAATATTTTCGGTCGTCCCAACCCTACGAGCTTGTGGCTCGAGCAGTTGGCCAAGTTCGGGTCGAATCTGCCTGAAATCCAGGGCAGCCTCGGTAGCATTGGCGTGCTCCAAAGCCGACCCTCCGTCGTGTCCCTGCGACAAACGCCCGAAGGCGCCAATCAGGTCTGCAGTGCAAAACGCTCCCCCAAATGCAGTGGCAACTGCTAAGGAATCTCCCGCGAACATACACAACGAAAGTGCTTCCCATAATGACCGGCAGCACGGTAGCCAAACTGGAAGTTCACAATTCTGGGATGGCCTGTGCCGTGCTGGCTCGTGCACGCAAAGATTTTACCGAACCCGACCAGAAGAGAGTACGGATTCGAGAAAAGAAGAGAAAAATAAGGGACCGAAAATGACTCGACATTGTTGCAACATCTGACGCGCTGATTGTTCCATTGACCAATCATGGCACGGAAAGAAACCCCAACCACGCGCTTCCGCAACAGACTTTGGAGAGAGGAGGAAAACCAGGGTTGTAATCTGTACACCTTCTTTTGTCAAGCGAGCGAGCCGTGAGGTAGTCTGCGGCGTGTTTGTATGAAGCTTTCAGCGAGCACTAGTAGCCGGTATGTTGGCCGCACACTTCGGCAAACTCACCAGGCGACGGCGAGGTGCGGTGGCAACGCTCGTTGGATTCTACACCACGACCGTCCCCAGTTTTGCCGGCCTTTCCGAGTTGTTTCTGGCCCTCTTCACTCCACGCTCCTCCTCGCCCTTGCAATAGAATCGTTTAGAAGACAGCTGGCACACTGAGTCCGGACTGTGCGGGTTAGTTGAGCACTTACGACGCACAAACCCTTCGGAAAACCCGTCCCAACAGTGGGCACCTCCACTATCAGACGCCGAAGCGACCAGGGAAAAGGAACGAAGCCGGCTTGCCAACTCACTCGTCAGCAGTGAACTAATGCTGGCTGTGGGCCACTTGTCAAGAAAACATAGAGGGCCTGGAAAACCGCTGTGGGTCAGACCGGGCTAATTCCGCATTTCCATGAGGTCCACGGGCCTGGCCAGGAGCTAGTTGTTCGAAATCCAGCCCATTCGTCTGAACCGCCGCACGCCACCCAACAAAAAAAAAATAAAAAATCAAAATCAAAAGTTAAAAAAAGAGAGATTGTGTGTGTGTGTTTAAAAAAAAAAACGTCGACAGAGAACGCCGCGATGAATTTGCCAGCGTTCCTCTCCTCTTGCATTACTGCCCCGCCTCAACGGCAAACCTACTGGTCCCGCCGCCTGGTCACTGATTCGCCTGGAATCTCGTGTCGGTGCGACACTCCCAAGCCCCGCCCGTCAACGCATCGCGCTCGGACTCCAGGTTCTGTATTACGACTCCTCGGTAGACAGTAATCATAAGCCTTGGCCGATACCCTGAGGACAAAGTGCTCCGTTAGTAGCGCATAAAAGGTAATGAAAGTGGTCCGATCCGGGCCTTCTGTCTATGGCACAAGCTGGGCGCGCCGTCTCTCTTCCGAAGCCGCAGTGCGCATATATTCACGAACCATTTTTGTCTCAAGTCGGAGCCGCGTCTCAAGTTTAAACTGCCGTTTCGCCGGCTTCAAGTGACACGAATACATAGTCTTGCACCGCCTCATCTGTACATACACCACATTCACAGGAACGATGCCGACATTAGCATGACTTGCATCCCCTCGGCCTTACTTTACGAACACAACGCCCGTCTTCGGTGATGGAACCATGGGGCAGATGCTGTGTTGCGTGACTGCTGACTGGCACTTGTGCTTCGGCTGAAGCTGAGAGAGTCTTGCAGTCATGCCACTCAGTAACCTCGGGCGAGTTCGTGGTTTGCCAGCGTGAAAAAAAGGGGGACTTCTTCTCGTGCAACAGCCCGTTTCGAGGTCAAAGCACAGTTGCAACTGCGCGCCGTTTGTTGGGGGGGGGGGGGGCGGTTGGGCGCCCGATAGACACGTACCGGTCATATTTGATCATATTTGATCATCAGCGGGGGCGTCAACGGTCAACCTTCTCTGCGATACGTTCTCAGTCGCACGCGTCGTGTGTTGCCGTCGTACTCCTGTCACGAGATTTGACGCCCATGCCAACCCGATAGCATGCTCGACGCGGGGGTATCTGCTCGAAGCACATGTTGAGGAGCATTCAATGTAGTAGGTATCTGAGCATCAGAGCACTGGCTCGTGGATTACCAAGGAGATATCCTACTGACACGTCGCACCATTGCGTCCCTACCTTCTATCTAGCCCCCCATTTTCTTTTTACATTGATGTGATGAGCATACCGTGTAGTCAATCGAGTGTCAGCTCTGAAAGCCGATCACTACGAAAGATTGGCCACGGTGCCCAGCCGAGTAGCATTAGGCAGGTTAGTTGAGCCCAGCTGGGTCTTGAATTGTGTATTCAGTATGTCGTTCCTCGTGGGTGCCTGCCAAGCAACGATTGACAAGTCGCCATGTGGTGGTCGGTCAAGCAAGAAGTGCAACTGTTCCCACAACATCCGGGATCGCTTCTCGTCCCTTGCATTAGCCCGTTGTCAAGGAGGGCCGCCGTGGACCCGGATTCGCTCAGCCGGGTGCGGCACGCGCGGGAGGGGCCCCTTTCGGGTCGCTGACGTTGAAGACTCTTCAATCGATTGCAATGGGCTCCAGCGCATGGCTGAGAGTCGGGTTCTGGTCCCTGACGGCGGGCTGTTTTGGTAAACCGGGTTACGTATACGCCTCATGGCATCGATCATCCATGAGTCTAGGCGGGCCCAAAAAAAAAAAGTTTTTTTGTCAGATGTGGCATAGCCGTGGTGAGTTCCCCGACGTTACATCATCAGAGTGACGGCAGAGGGAAAAAAAATCTGATTGCTCCGATTGTGTCGGGTTGACGAGGCACCTCTTGATTGCCCAGGGCTGTCAACTCATCACACTAGCTACAGGTAAGGACACCGTTTTTTTGCGAGACTTGGCGGACGGTTGAGAATAATGTCAAGTGACAACTTCCCGTCCTAGACGCCGGTTACCGGGAAATGAAGACAACGGCTCGGCAGGGCGCCAATTCACGCGGCATAATTGCTTTCGTACTACTACTAGGTTGACTTCCCCGTTTCGGAAGTTCGTGGTGCCAGGTCGCTCACCGTGACTCAAAAGAGTCTAAATGCTGCCGCCCAATTCGGCACAGGACAAAGGCATCGTAAACCATGACCCGGAGAGTGGAAACAAACGGGCAAGTATATTCCATTACGGATTTGTCAAATGCCGATTGTAACGGTTCTTGTACCGGGAATGCCCATCAGGAAGGTCGGGAGACTCTCTCAATGGGAGGGTATGGCTTGATATTGGGTCTTTTGCCAAGTATGCTTCTCTCGTTCGATGTTGTTTCCCAAGCAGCCGTGTGTAAACGCCTGTGACATTGTTGGGAGAAAACAAAGGCGCTTTCATTTGACCAATCCCGAGTCAATCCAATCCCGAGTCAATCCGTTGTGCCGATAGTTGTTGACTGGGTATGATACTTATCTATGTCTCAGGCCTTTCTCAAACCAAGAAATGTGACTAGAACCTCAGACCCAGGCATTGTAAATAGCACAAAAATAGGCTCGGCTTGTTACTTGTAAGCATTAATACCCCGCATTATTGCTGCCTGCGGCCGACTATAATTTCCTTCCTCGCTTATAGGTCTATACCAGGCTCTATTTGCACTGGACCTGTTATAGCTTCCTTGCTAAGCTATAGCAAGTTATAGTATCACACCTACAAGCCGCCGGGAAAATTGCCGGCTACGGAGGGTTAAACACAAAACAAGCCATCCAAGCGGTTACTTTGCTACTAGATAGGTAGAAATTACCAGAAACGACGCCGGGGAGGTAGAACTGGTGATGTAAGGATTGATAAGCTTGGAACGGGACGACAAAGGTGTGCTGACCACATAAGTTGCGTAGGCATAGAGAGCGGGATAAGGAAGACGATGGTCTTGGTAGTCTTGCTAAGAGCTTGAAAGGAAACAATCCTGGGGGAGAGTGACTCCGGGATATTCGGGCCGTAGCCCTTGGCAGACATCCTTCCTCCTCCGCCTGCCTCCTTTGTTGCCCGCTTTCTCACGGCCCACTACGGGACAAGGGAGAGTGAGGTGTTGTAGCTTTGAGGAGTTGCTCTGTTTGCGAGACATCTCGACCCGCCTAGACCGCCCGGTCTTCTTCCTTAGTTCGAGGACCGGCAGCTGTGAGGAAACCAAAGTCGGCACCGTGCTCCGCTTGATTCACCTCGCGCATGTACAGCCCACGGTACCCTCTGACCCGCTCGCGCGCCACCCAAGACTCCTGGCCCTTGGCTGCCATCTCCTGCTTCCGTTGCTCGATCCTCGCTCGAAGTTCTTCCTCGCTGACCTCGAGGTTCAGCATTCTCTCGTCTACGTCGCACACAATCACGTCCCCGTCCCGCACGACCCCTAGCACCGATCCCGGATCGGCCCCCTCGGGCGAGACGTGCAGTACAATGGTGCCGCCGGCAGTGCCGCTCATGCGGCCATCCGAGATGCGCAGCATGTCCTGAATACCGCGCGCGGCGAGTTTGCGGGGGATCGGGACGAGCCCAGCCTCGGGCATGCCAGGGTTCCCAAGGGGGCCAATGCCCCGAAGAACCAGGACGCTGTCGGCGTCAGCGTCGAGGTCCGGGTCGTCGATGCGCGCCGCTAGGTCGGCGGAGCCGTTGAACACGACTGCCCGCCCCCGGTGCCGGAGCAGCCGTCTGTCCTTGGATGCGCTTGCTTTGATGACGGCTGCGCCGCCAGGTGCGAGGTTGCCTTTCTGGAACACAACAAGGGACGAGGCTGGGTAGAGCGGGTCGCCGAGCGGGCGGATGCAGTTGGCCGGGCTGTAGGCCGGCAGTGGGCGCAGGGGCACTCGGTCGAGCTCGTCGCCCAGGGTGCGGCCCGTGACAGTGAGGGCGTCGAGATGGAGGAGGGGCCGGAGCTGGTGAAGGAGCGCGGGCATACCGCCTGCGTTGTGGAAGTCAGTCATGTAGTTGTCGCCGCTGGGCTTGAGATCCACCAGAAGGGGCGTCCGGCGGCCGATAGAGTCGATGGTAGCCGGAGTTATGGTGCCCGCGAGAGCCGGGTGCCGGTTGATGATGGCCATCAGGTGGACCATGGCGTTGGTGGAGCCGCCAATGGCTTGGAGGACGGTGATGGCGTTGAGGAACGACTCCCGGGTCAGAATCGTCTGGGGTTGGAGACGCGTCTTGGCTAGCTGGACCGCATGGGCTCCTGTTGACTCGGCAATACGCAGCCGGGCAGAGGAAACAGCGGGCGCAGTAGCTCCTTGTATGGGCATCATGCCGAGCCCGACAAGGAGGCAGGCCATGGTGCTTGCTGTGCCCATGACGCCGCAGGTGCCGGCCTGTACGCAGTTAAAAGCTCAGGTTTGCATACGAAATCAAGCCCGTCCGATTACTCACCGTCGGAGCCAGCTCCTCGTTGAGGGCTGAAATATCCTCAATATCAATGATCCCCGCGCGGAATTTGGCCCAGTTATTGCGGCAGTCTGTGCAGGCCCCGACCCTCGTCCCGCGAAAACTTCCGGGCATCATGGGCCCGGTGACAAGGTGGATGATGGGCTTATTGGCAGAGATACCACCCATCAATTGCGCCGGTGTTGTTTTATCACAGCCTATAGATGGTTAGGCGACCTGAAGACATGGAAGCGATATACTGCATCAATGGGACAAAGGGTGAGCCCACCCCCTATTAGGACGACCGAGTCGACCGGTTGCGCTTGGATCATCTCCTCAGTGTCCATGCTCATCAGGTTTCTCAGATACATGCTCGTCGGCGCAGCAAAGGACTCATGCAGGCTGATAGTTGGGAAGTCAATCGCAAGGCCGCCATTCAGCTGGACGCCCCGTTTCACGGCATCGACGAGTTGGGGAATGTTGGCGTGGCAGGGATTGAAGCTCGAGTACGTGTTGACAATACCCACGATCGGTCTCGAAAGAGCATCCTCACTGTAGCCCATGGCCTTGATGAAGAGCTTCCGCATGAAGAGGGAGAAATGGGCATCTCCATACGAGGTTAGCTTTTGTCGCAGACCGACCCCGTTTGGGTCGATGGCCGCTGTTAAATCGTAATCGGGGTTCTTCCCCGACGTTTGAGAGAGGTCTTCATCTTGCTGAGAGGCCATGGTGAACCGACAGCTCTGGGGTAGTAAAAACGCTTTAGCTGGTGATTCCTCGAGAAAGCCGGATACGGAGTTCATTACCCAAATCCCCCCCCCCCAACTCAGTCGGGTTAATCTAGGGTTTAGCCGCTAACACCGAGCGGTGTCTTGCGGAGAACAGGGGCAAGCTCGAGCTTAGTGCGTCACGCCATCCAGAGCGATTGCTGGCGCTCTGTGGAGGAGGTGGGGCAGGTTTGGGTTTCCTACAGGAACCAGCTATGAGCTTCACGCCCAGAGATATACTGTCTTGGTGGATCTTCATGAGCCCGACCGTATATTCTCGCCAAATGGCAACAGCCAGGACTTGCCCTACGAATAGTTCATTGTAAGAGACCCATGTTGACCGGCTAATGATCATTGTATATCGCAGCACGGAAGAATAAGTGTTAGCACATTGAAGAGAGAGGACAAGACTATGTTGTTAACTGATTCTCATGAGTTCCAAAACTAGCAAATCTCGCTCTCAAGTCTCGTAACATGTTGATTTTCAAAGTGGACGTACATCACACTATTAATACAATTTCAAGATAAGCGCTGCTTTCACCCCGTCACTCGGCGATGCCAATCTTGACCATCAACTCCTGCCGGGGCATCTCCAAGATTGCAGACAACGTCCTCTCGTCGGGCACGCCGTTCTCCCCATAGGGTCGCTGCAACAGCTCCTTGACGTCCTCGTACTTTTGCCCTAGTGCCTCCGAGTCGGATCGCGAGAGGCTCTCCTCAAGTGAGGTGAGATCGCCCGTCGCTTCCTCCCTGATGTGAGGCTCGAGGTCGACCCAAATGGCGCTAAGGGCCGAGTCGAAGCTGGCTTCGGCGGGATCGAACCTCTGCATATGTCTTAATTTGGAGTTCATCTTGATAAAAGTCAGATACCGTATCCGGACTCGCCCCGGCTAAAGGAATCCCCTCGAGTGGTGAACTCGCTAGACTTACGCTGTCATAGTCTTCAGACAACCGCCGATGCCTCTCGCCACCGCGTGCGACATGGTTGTCAAGTGTAGGAGACACAACAAGGTCCTCCACGATCAGATACCGATTCAAAGCCCACATGAACTCGTTGGGGTTGCGGTTCTCGGGATCGGCATCCCGGAGACGTCGATACGCGCGCTTGATGAGCGCATGGTCGTGTTTGACCGCTTCCGAAATCCGAGGCATCTTTTAAGGCGGGGGACTGTTAAGTGTTCGTTTTATTCGTGCGGCATATGTCTCCTTTGTGTTTCGGTTTGTGGTTCTGGTAAGGCGACCTGACACGCCCTGGGTCAACACCTTAGGGCAATGGTGGATGACGTCAACCTGACTGTTGCAGGCAGGAGAGCCGACGACGAACCAATCGAAAGCCAATCTGTTACTCAGTATTTTCTTCAGCGGTTAATTAACTTCGGAGATTCCCGTGCTTGGGGGCACCTGTACGGATTGCTTAGACTAACGCTTGAGAACGTCTTCGGCTTGGATGCTTACTGCGAGAGTGAGGGGGAAACATGGCTCGAGTCGGATTTGCGAGCGAGTAGCCAAGGAGCGACAGCCGAGAAGTCGAATTTCGTAAGTCTCTACCTCAAGTTCCTGTCTCGGAGGGTCTTCTAACCCGGTAACTACGAGGTATGTAAAAAAAAAAAAGTCTTGTCTCTTTGGGTATCTTTTTATCGACTGTGATTAAGTGACTCTTTGGCTCTGTGTCATTTGTACGCCTTTCGTAGACGCGACACCAAAGACAAGCTGGAGACTCAACATGCCCAATTACGATTAATACTTGTTCAAATACCGTTAACTATAGGTAAATATATTCTCCTATGGGCTGCATAAGGAGGTTCACTCCCCCGAGGGTCCATCCAAAATAGTGCCCAAAACATCAGGACTGCCAAAGTTTGGCGTACCGTCGGCGTTCCAGGCCACCTTTTTGGCAGCAGTGTATCTGTTGCCATCACAGTTACCGGTGGAAATGGAGGTCGCATGGTAGATGTTCCAAATCTCTGTGCCGTCCGGGCTGTTGACAAATCTGGATCGGATGGGTTAGCTTAGAGATACCTGCCCCAGTAGAACGTAACGAGTTTGCCGGGCTTGGACATGGCCAGTGAACACAAGAGAGAGGAGTCTTTGGAAATTACTTACGAATTATGTCCCGGCCCATAGTTTCCGTTGGCCGAGCTGAAGAAGGGCCCGGTCTTGACCCAACTGCTCGCTTGCGTCGGATCTCCACCGTTGTATGTGAGGACGCCGAGCTGGTAGCTGGGCGTCCAACAAAAGCTGGCGCTGTACGCGAGGAAGATTTTGCCATCGTGATAGAGCGGCGCCGGTCCCTCATTGACGGGAGTGTCGACGCGCTCCCAGTCTAACAGCGGCTGGGATAGCGCGCGGGAGGGGCCAATCGAGGTTGGCGACTGCAACGTCGCAATGCACAAGGACTGAATACCATCCGCGAAGCAAGACCAAACAAAGTAATTCTGGTTTTGTACGCGAAGAATGGTCGCGTCGATGCCCCAGTCCTGAGTGAGCTGGCCGGCATAGGAGAAGTTATCCCAGGGGTCGGAACCACCTGGAATACGAGTCAGCGTATTTGCAAATCTAACCAAAGTAGTGGAGCGCTCTCAGGTACCTTCAAGTACATGAGATCTCTGGCCATCTAGGTTTTGGTTGTTGCCCGCCGTATAATAGATATACCACCTGAGGACGTAAATCTTTAGCTTCACGTTCTGGCACAACCCACGGGCATGAGTATATCCGCATCATGATTACATACTTGTTGTCAATCTTGTGCAGCTCAGGTGCCCATACATTACAGCAGCGGGAGGGATCAGAATCGCTCCACACGACTCTGGTCTCACCGTTTTTGAGGCCTTCCAGTGTCTTTGCCCTGGTGATCTGCAAGTTGGTCCATGTCGTTGTCATCAAATAATAGTACCCATCAGAGTATGTCATATGGGGATCGGACCCATTAACGGGCTTGAGAGGGTTAGAAAAAGAGGCGGCCGTGACCAGGCTAAGAAGGCCTGTGAAGGCCCCGACGAGTGAGGCGACTCTCATGTTGCTGGTCGAAGGTCTGATTCTGCTGGATCGGCAACAACAGCAACCAAGGACAAAGGACCTGCGCGCTCCAACTTGACGCAGCCGATATTATACGTAGCGGTTCTTCCTCGGTCATAGAGTTTGTAGACTTCATGACCCCAGAACCAGTGACTTACAATTGGCACCATAGCTTCTCCCTTGTGTTCCACCGTGGTGTCTAGTGGCCCCGTATGCACGTCGGAGAAACTCTCGTTGATAGAAGTGGATTCCGAAAGGAGTTTCAATGTTACTTGCGGAAACAAAACCACCGAAGTCCCGTTTCTAACACGCTGAAACCCGGATGCTCATTGGTGCGCATAACGGCCAGGGCTCGGCACAATAGCTAGACCCCAGGCTCCTGATTCCCGTTCGGGAGACTGGTGAGGAGTTAACAATGCAGAAACCTCGGACACCGTTATGCGCCAAAGTCTAGTAGTTAGATCAAGTGGATGGAAAAACTGTTAGTGGTGTATTATCATAGCCAGTCCGTCGTTGGAAGAATAGGTACGCGGTATTCACACCCTCACAACAAATGGCCAGATTTTTCGTGTACCCAAGCTTGGCAAACCACCAAAACGTTATGGTAGGAGTATTATCGTCAAAGACCGTCGCTTGATTTGTTTTCAGGCAGGGCGTGTTTATATATTCTTTTGTTCGTTTTAGCTTACCGGTGCTTACTATCTGCCCAGTTCGGTGGACCGCGAAGCGCTCTTTGGCCGTTCCCATCTTCTTAACTCTATCTGTCATCATGGTTAGAAAATCCAGCCTCTTAGGGACTGTGGCCTTACTCCCAGCTATTGTTTCTTCCTATGCACTCCCGGAGGAGTGTAGTGGAACTTGCAACAACTCCCATGACCCATCGATTATCCGCCGCGCAGATGGGACGTATTTTCGCTTCTCGACTGGCGGCAAGATCGCCATCCATACGGCACCAAGTTTAAAGGGCCCGTGGACCTACAGGGGTGCTGCATTGCCAGATGGGTCTTCTATCAACTTGGATGGGAACCAAGACCTTTGGGTAAGCCGAACTCTAACGACGCACTTGGGTGTATGGTAATGTTGACGGCGAATCCACCCAGGCTCCAGACGTCGCACAGGTTGGAGATCGGTATTATCTGTATTACTCCGTCAGCACCTTTGGCGTCCAGAACTCGGCCATCGGCATTGCCCGCTCTTCAAGCTTGGACGCGGGCACTTGGACAGATCTAGGCTCCACCGGCATTGTGTCAAGCACGGGTTCGGCGTACAATGCCATCGACGGGAATCTGATCAATGAGCCGGGAACCAGCAACTATTTCCTCACATTCGGTAGCTTCTGGAACGGAATCCACCGCGTCCGCGTGACACCGACTCAAATCAACGGCAATGTCTATCAGGTTGCCTTTGACCCCAATGACACGGCTATGGAAGGTCCAACCGTGTTCAAGAACGGCGACTATTACTACCTGTTCTTCTCCAAGGGCACATGCTGCGGTTACGACCGGAACATGCCCGCCGCAGGGAAGGAGTATAGAATCATGGCGTGCAGGTCAACATCCCCCACCGGTCCATTCGAGGACCGGGACGGTAAATCCTGCCGCTCAGGTGGTGGAACCCTGGTTCTGCCGTCTCACGATTGGGTGTATGGCCCCGGTGGTCAAGGTGTATATCAGGACCCCGAGTACGGCCCGGTTAGTTCTCCTTTCTGCCGTTCTAGAGTCGAATATCATGGTTATCCCTTGCTAACGCTACTCGCAGGTCTTGTACTATCATTATGTTGATACTCGCATTGGCTACGGAGACGGCCAGAAGAAGTTTGGTTGGAACCGCATCGACTTCTCCAGCGGCTGGCCCGTTGTCTAAACCTGCAAGGTTTCAGTCGGGTTCGGGGGGTACAACGGGAATATGGCGTCTATGATTGCGGCAAAGTGTGAAAGCATGACGCTTGTATGTGAGTGATCAGATAGATAGCCGAGGGCTACCTAGCACAAATGAACTCATCATGCGTAAAACCTGTGGTCGCAGAGGAAAAGTACGAAACTTCCGATGTTTCGGGCAGAGTTGGTGAGGTTGTGTAGTGATGTCTTCGTCTAATTGACTCAGCCTTGGCCGTTCAATTAATGTTACAGTGTGCTCTGGTTCATAAGAATGTTCGATATGTCTTCCGACCGAGTCTCATACACTCTTGATTCTGACCCGTATTTCAACATATTGGCGAGGCGTTTGATATCCCCCAAGCCGATGGGAGTACGGTCTAGGTCGGGTGCATCGAACCGGATGTTGTATTACGAGGCGCACGATTTCGTCAGAGCCGCGCTGGTGGGGCAACGCGAGATATCTCATGTTCGTATTCCTGAGGCACAACGTAGCGATGAATGGAGCTTCGAACTTTGTCGCCCCTTTGGTTCTGACGCATGCCAAAGCGGCATCGTATTGGTTTGGGTATCATGATTCCTATTTAGTACAGCCAATGTCCTTCTCCATCCGCGAAGGGACAACAAGCACGTGCCTCTTCTCATAGGAGAGTACGGATTACTCGCAACTCCCATATTGCGAACACGCTGAGATAAACCAGAATATCGCTTAATCTCCTATCAGGTCGGCCGACTCCGGAACGCCATGACGAGCTGCAGGACTGCATGCTGAGGCATTCCGCTGTGGAACGCCTTCAATCCTTAGGCCATCCCATCCACGAACAACATACCAGCAATGCTGGCCGAGGTTAACGTAGAGAGAACACCGCAGACAAATGCCGAAATGGAGACTCTGACAACGTCACCGGAGCGTTTAGGGGAGATCTGCGATAGAATACCAATTTGAATGCCAAGCGAGCCGATGTTGCCGAAGCCCTATAACACCTGTTAGCTGACATTCTCTTTGGGTATTGCAGGTGTAGAGATATTTTACTTACACAGCAGGCGTAAGTCGCGATCAGCTTAGAGCGAGGCGCCATCTCGACATAGCGTGGATTTTTCACCAGCGCCTCGAAGGCGGCATACTCGTTGATGATGACCTTCTTGCCGATGAGTTCACCAACTTGGCGCAAGTTGTTCTTGGGCACGCCCAGCAACCAAGCAACAGGGTAGAGAAGGTAACCAAGTATGAACTCCAGAGACAGTGTCCTGTCACCCTCGAGACCCCAGTACCCACCCCACCAGCCCAGTAAGCCGTTGATCAAACCAACAAATGCGATGATGGTGAGCAAGCAGGCGACAATGGTGGCACCGATCTTGAGACCGAACCACGAACCGTTGGTGAAGGCGTGCAGCGCGTTGACTGTGTGCTCGTCCTCCTCATTCTTAGGCACCTCGACTCTACCGGCCGTCAGGGGTTTCTCTGTTTCGGGATAGCGCATCTTGGACACAGCCAGGGTGGCGGGAATCGACATGATGCAGCTCGAAACGAGGGCCTGGGCGTTCAGACCCATACCAATGTAGGCGACGAGAACGGAGCCGGCGATGGTGGCAAAGCCGCACGTCATGATCTGGTGGATTTCGGCCATGGTCAGGTGGTCCATGAAGGGACGGATGAGCATGGCCGACTCGCCCTGGCCGATAAATGGCGTAGCGGCGGCGACAACTGCCTCGGCACCCGACACCTTGAGACTCCAGAAGAAGAAGACGGCGAACTTCCTGATAAACCACTGCAAGAACCCTACGTAGTAGAGCATCTGGACAAGGGCAATGAAGAAAATGATGGCGGGGACGACACCCGTCAAAAACCAGGTCTTGCTGGCCATCTTCTCGTCGGTCAAGAAGGCCAAGCCCTTGCCTGCAAAACCCAAAAGCTGGCGGGCCATATCAGAGATAAACTTGAAGATATCGTAGCCGGCTTTGGTGCGCAGGACAAAGACAGCCACGATGAATTGCGTCAGCATGCCGCCAATGACAGTGTGCCAAGGGATGATCCGCCAATTGCGTGAGGTGATTGTAAGCATCCCAAGCATCACAAGGAAACCGAAGATTGAGATGGCTCGATTTGCCCTCGTATTGTCTCCTGTCTCCTCAGGCACGAAGCTGCCAACTAGGAAGACAGCGAAGGTGCCGAGACCCGCAAGCGGCTGGTGCAGCTTGGCGGGAACAAGGTCATAAACCCGGACGACGGTGTTGAGCCAGATGAGGCGCACTGGCCGCAGGAACAGTTTGGCGGGGATGTGCAAGGTAATCAGGCGCGCCAGGATGGCGATGTAGATGAGGGTAGGGATCAGCCAACCCTTGCCATCGGTGTGGCGGAAGAAGACGAGGCCATAAATCCACCATCTGCAGCGGCCGAGGCCGTCAGCTCGATGCTTGACAAGCAAGCAGCACCAGATCGGTGCCGAAGGAGAGAAGGGGAAACGGACGCGGTAAAAACCATGAAGGTAACCAGCTCAGCCACTATCTTCCAATGCCGGTGCCAGAGTTCGAGGTAGGGCCTCCTCCGGGAATCCGGACTGGGCGTGCGATGAAGGGAGCCGACCGAGTCGCTTTGCTTCTCCGCATCGACGCCATACTGCTCAACCGGCGAGTCCTTCTTCTCGTCGGCGCCGGCAAGGTGCCCATTGGTGTCGTCGCTATGCTGCTTGGCCGGCGCGTACTGGGGCAGTGCCGGATCGCTGGGCTCGATCGTGTCGTTGCCCGAAGCTGGGGGCCGCTGCCCGTCAGAAGAGACCATGGCTGGGATGTGTGAGGTTGCTGATGAGAGAACCCCCTGAGGTTAGAGACTGGGAGCGCAAAGCGAACCGTAAGTGGCGTCGACGGCGCGAAGGTTCACTGCACTGAACAGCACCAGGCCCGAATCAACAGCCAGGACCAGCTCGCGGACACCAAGGGTGGAATGCTATGGGGCGGGTGTGCTCAAGGTTTAATACCGCGCCTTGAAATGCAGGAGACGCGAAGGATAAGACGCGTGGGTAGATAAGGTTCAAGCCGGCAAGGTAGGCAACATTATCGGAGCTGGGACCAGGGCAGGAACACAAGGAGGCCTGTGGGGTATTGGGAAGGTCGGACGAGGAGCAAAGGGACGGTAAGATGAAAGAATCCAAAAAAAAAAAAAAAAGCGAGAAAAATCGGGCACGGCGGCTGCCACACCCAAAAGTGAGGTCACGATAAGAAAGGATTTTTGATGCTGGTCTGGTACTGGGCACCTCGGCGGATCCCGAGTTGCGGGTTCATGTCGGCTGCCCCGCCGGCCGGGCCCATGTAGGCGTGGCGGGGCGTGGCTGCCGAGTGTGGGTTAGCCAACTCGATTGCACGGGGCTTCTTTCCCGTTGTGAAGGCAGGTAATCCGGAGGCCATTGGCCAATCGCGAGGACGAGCTGGACTGAAGGCGAACAGGAGAATTCAGCTCAGTGGATGATTGCGAGTTTGGCCACCGAGGATCGCCGGTTGAAGCGAGGTCGTCGGGTCAGCCAAGCCTTGTCCCGATGCTACCTTCTTCTTTCGTACATAATATGCCCTATCTTAGCTATCATCATCCAGGAAGAAACCGTCGGACAGTTGCATCGATATGGCTCAGTTTTGGGAACGTTATCTTTTATCATGGCACATCAATAGTTCACACTCCAAAATGCAACGCAGCCGTGTCCTAGAGACATACCATCGTCTCCCTTCGCTTCAGCCATGATTTGACTTTGTAAGAGCGGGAAAAATTTGAGGGTCGTTGGTGGATATCCCACCTTCCAGTTCTAGAAGCTTAGGGTCAAGTGGGGCTCCTGCACCCCGCAAATGCCGAGAATCCGCGAGCGCCCTCCTTCACCGATGAGATGGAATGGACGCGCGAGAAGACGAGAAAGACGGAACATTAGCGGCCCCGACCACGTGTACACGACGATAAAGCAACAAACCGCAATCTGGGGTTCTCAACCCCGGATTTGCAGACCCAGAATAGAAAGCGGAAACTGTAACAGTCCTCGGAGATCCCCAGTGTTGGAAGGTCGACGTTAGCCCTCTGCAGGGGTTGGGCTGGCCCCCTGTTCAGTCCCAGCAGCTCGAAATTGCACGCATCTGAGACGGAGGAATGACAGCAGTAACGGCTCTGCTTCTGGACGCAGTACTTTAGCTGGGTTCAGGAGGTAACTTGATATAGCTAAGTATGCAGGAGCAGCATCAACAACCTACGCGCTGGCAGCGCAAAAATGTGATAGCGAGTTTCCAAGCCCCTGGATTGACATGCCTGGGCACCGTGACACTGCGATGTAACTACACGATAGCGGGCTGCGGCAAAGATTTGCCTGTTATGTATGAATGGCTTCAGTTATAGAGAGATCTCACGAGTAGCTGGACATCTCTCTCCACACTCCTGTCGGCTTCGAGCCCAAGACCATGCGGTCTAGACTCGGGATAGACCGATAGGATCCCACGCCATCGGGATGTTACAGACATGTACCGACTACACTTGTACTTTTCTCGTCAAAGCTCCCTGCCACGTGCCGGCCTCATATCATATCGTAACATCTAATGTGCTGCATAACAACCAGACGTGTCCGCAGAAGTTGCTAGCAAGATGCCCTTGACGGACTTAAGCGATCGGATGAACCTCACACGGCGCTCAGGTATTGATGAGGTTAGCAGGTCACAAGACCACTGCGGCGGCTTCTCCAACTAGAACGAACCAAAATCTCGGCGGCTCTCGCCGCTAGTGAATTCGGGCGAGTTAGCGCAATGCGGAGTGGGATTGCCGATCCGCTGCGAGCCGATACCGAGGCTGGCCGCACCATGAATTCCGTTGAGCTGCTCTCGAGTTTCGCTTGCGCTGATATTTGAGAAGCGGATAGCTCTTGCAAGAGGCCTGGCCAGCTCAACCTGGATAATACCTGTACAAACCGTACATGGATGTGCACATTCACAAGTGCCCCGTCATTCTTATCAAACCCAATATCGTCCCCAAATATCATACTCTTCTTTTGTGCCTCTGAATTTGAAGTCCACCGGGACAATGTCTTGGAACCCCTCGTCGACTCTGGGTTCCTTGAACCGCGACGCAAACCCGTTTAGGGCAATTCTCGGAAGCGCCTGGCGTGCTTCAGGATTGAGCTACCAGGGGCGGTCAGCGCTAAGTAAGCTGTAAGAGCTTGCAGGAGATTATAATGTACCTCTTTGTTCAGGGATCGCACCGCAGCATTGTGCTCACACAACTGCGGCGGCGTCCTAAACCAGAAACATCGAATGGGCACCCCATGTTTCCGCGCTAGAGCTATCCACTGTGAGCGGGTGTCGACATCAGGATTAGTGTTGTCTGTCAGCAACAGGTCAGCCGGGGGACGTATCATCGAGACGAGCTGGACAGGACGTACCCACGACGACCGAGTTCCCTTCCTGGAGGAAGTCGGCAGCGGCCTTGAAGCATTTGTCCTTGCTGCCCAGAATTAGACTTGCTTGAGTGGTAATGCTCGTGGCGAACAACATGCCTTTTAAGGATATCCTGATTGACCCGCTCATAGCCCAGCGGCTTCAGGTACTTCCAATAAAATGTGCTTTTACCGGCCCCTGGAGATCCCACAAAGAGAACTATGTCCTTTTTGTTGGTCTTCTCCACGCGTTCCCCGCCCTCCTTCCCTTCTTCAGTGAAGGGGAAGTTGCTCAGGTCAAAATCCCGGCTGAAGTCGCGGGGTTCTTCCCCTAGGAAAAACTCCTCTGGTGCTTGGTATCTGATACCGATATTATGGGCAAGGTTTCGGTCAGAACAACTGAAGTCCTTGGCTGCGGCGCTGGCCCCTTTCGCCCCGGCGATGCGACCACCGGCGTCACCCACGAACACGCTATTTTCCCGGTCAATATCAGAGTCGGCCAAGTTGTAATCATCCTTCATCTCAATCCACATCCCCGGTCTAGGCTTCCGGAAGATGTCTTTGCCGGTCGCCGCATACAGCGTGATGGGGATATCTAGCTGACCCAGCACGGCATTGCACTTTTGCTTGAACGCGGGAACTCGATTCTTGGCGCTCTTTGGGCCCTTCGATTTCGGGTCTGGGTGCAGCGTCAAGCCACCCTGGTTTGTGAAGATAACGACTTGATAGCTTAGTTCATCAGCAGGCGGCATTTTGGTGCGGACCTTAGGCGACATACCCTTCGTCGTTATACAACTGCCGAATACGCCCCGGAACCGAATGGTGCCACCACTTCCAGTCGGCCAGATCGTCAGAGTGTCGCTTACCTGACGCGGTTGTGATGAGGGTGGAGTCCTACGGTTGAGTGAGCTTGACAGGTTGTCTCGAGACATCTGGGGGAACCGCTACGTACAAGATCAAATGCGGCTATCTTTCGTCGCTTTGCCGCAGTATCAGAACCCTGAGAAGCAGCAGTTTCGGGGGTATATTTAGCAACGAGTAATGTGGCGGGCGAGTCGTCGTCGGGGCTTCTCTCGGACCAAATCGTGCGCTCTTTGGCCTTTTGCGATGTCGGTGTGAAAAAGTTCGCGACGGCAGTTTCTGTCACAGAGCGTGTCAGTCTAATGGGTACCAAATAAGTCACAAAAACAGCCAGAAAGCCAGAAACGGATGGGGTCCGGACTTGAAATAGCAGCCTGTGCTTTCCGCTTCAGCGGAGGTGGGGAGATGGCGCGATCGTTGTCGGGAGCGGGGCGCTTCGTTCCCGGCGGGGGCGTGCGGCTGTCGTTTGACGGTGTCATGACGATGGTGATGTTCGCTTGTATAACTCAACCAGCAATCAACGGCAATTGTCGCTTCTCCTGGGTATGGTACAGAAGGTCGTGTTCGGCAGCCTGGCTCGGCGTAAAGTGGGCTCGGGGTGCCATACACCCAGGGCAACGCGTCGAGGAACGAAAGCACGTGACTAGCTTTGATCAAGCGGGTCCCAGATTCCACAAAGCAGCTGCAGGCTAATTCGAGACTCTCCAAGTTCCGAGTCCCCTGCTCCGTCGGTTGGCGGCATTTGCTGAAAGCATCGCCGCTTTGACCATCTGGTTTTGTCTCGGTGGTCAGAGAGACAAAACTCAGATCATGTTTCCCTATTATTTGCGAGATTTTGCTGCGAAAGAAACCGCTAGTTGAGGAAATTCATCACCGGCGCAAGAATCTGCGAGAACTTGTTCTCTCAATTTTCACCTCTCCTTTTCCTTGGATGAAGATTATGCATGCTAGCACATGGCCAGATAGTTATATCAAGAAGGGAACATTTTGGGACTTTAAAACTCATCCCACATACCAGTGTTCCCTTCACCTGCGAATCTGGTCTTGTACTTGCTTGAAGACGCCAGTGGTTCGAGACGGGTTATGCGCCTTTCGCTACCCCGACGAGCATCCTGAACTTTTTGGAGTGATTGATCAGATCTACTGGCAGCGCACGCATCACCGTGAGCCCGAGCGTCTGGATTGTAAGCAGAATATGCGAATTCCGGACAGCCTACTAGTTACTCACGATTGAGTAAGAACTCGAAACGTGACCAAGGTGAGTATAGTGTCTGCTCGAGTCCCTGTCTCATGAAGACGCAGTTATGTCGCCTCAATGTTCGGCGAGGGCCAGCAAGCATGCAACTTGCAGTGATAGAGGCGAACCCTGATGCAGTCGCCCCCTACCAACGCACATGGGCCAGCACCGACGGCAGGCGTGACACTGCCATTAGTTGCTGCGAATTTGACTTTGGAGTGCAACCGTTTGTAGATTGTTCTTCCTTCCCGCATAGTTGACATTCCAATGCGAACAGTCCGCATCTGCGATGTTGACCCAACCTCGCAGGCCTTCATCTGCAGCTGCACAAAGTCACCTGGGTTCGTATGGATACCCAAACTTGTACTGCATACCTGACATGCGCTAGGCGCTCTAGACCTGCATATTGTCCGGGAGGGCAAGAAGTTCTATGCTTTATTGCCCCTGTTACCGGTTTGGCTTGATATCTACCTAATTCAGCATTGTTTCCTCGCCAATGCTCTTATTCTCACAGCACTGCTATTTGTCAAATGTCCACTCCCCTAGTCACAGCCATTCTTATATATCAACCGTTATAACGTTCTCCATACTGCAATTTTATAACACCTTGTCCTAGCACCATCATCATCTCCGTTGTAGCACCCTATTTATCCTAAGTCAAGATGCCCAGTCACGCAAGGATCTACCGCATCTCGGCTCTCGCCGTCCTCGGTAAGCTCACCGCCACCTCCTTCCCACAAAAACGATGTGTAATGGGATGGATTCAGTACTGCATTGCCATTTTTATACTGATATGTCGGCACTTGTGTATTCTGATCAGGTGGTGCCTTGTTTGGCTTTGACATTTCTTCTATGTCAGCCATTATCTCAACACAGCCGTACTTGTGCCAATTCAACCAGCGCGGCTTCGATGAGCGTGGTCGCTGCCTGGGTCCGACCTCTAATACCCAAGGGGGCATTACGGCCGCCATGCCCGGCGGCTCGTTGGTCGGTGCGGTAGTCTCTGGCTGGTTATCAGACCGCTGCGGCCGGAAAAGGGCCATTATGGTCGGTTCCGGCTTCTGGTAGGTAGCGCTAAGATGATATGGCACAGCCCTGAGTCCAGACGCTTATGAGGTTACAGGATTGTTGGATCGGGCCTGATCTGCGCCTCGGTCAACCTCCCCATGCTTGCGGTGGGCCGTTTTGTCAACGGCTTTGCCGTTGGCATTTGTTCAGCCCAGGTCCCAGTGTACATTACCGAGATCGCCCCGCCAACGGTGCGCGGCCGGCTCGTTGCCATGCAGCAGTGGGCTGTTACCTGGGGCATTCTCATCATGTACTTCATCTGCTTCGGATGCTCTTATATCGACGGCGTCGGAGCTTTCCGCATCCCCTGGGGCCTACAGATGCTCCCTGCCATCTATCTTGGCATCGGCCTCGCCTTTGAGCCCGAGTCTCCTCGGTGGCTCTTGAAGAAGGGTCGTGAGGAGGAAGCCCAGAATATCCTCTGTCACCTGCATGGCGGCGGCGACGTCAATTCTCCATTCGTCCAAAGGGAGCTTGAAGAGATAAAGGCGACCATCAGCGAGGAGCACAAGCACGCTGACGCTAGCTGGTTCGAGCTATTTACATCTAACATGATGAACCGAACCCTAATTGGTGTATTTACACAAGTTTGGTCGCAGCTAACGGGCATGAATGTGATGGTCAGTTCTCTTTTCAACTTGCTGCCAACGTTGTGCTTTCCTCCCAGACTTCTAAAGACTGACGGACTCTCATAGATGTACTACATCACATACGTCTTTACGATGGCGGGGCTTTCAAAACCAGGAACCAATGATGTCTTGATTCCGAGCAGCGTCAGCTTCATCATCAACGTCGTCATGACGGTCCCGGCCCTCATGTGGATGGACCGCTGGGGACGCCGCCCACCTCTGCTCATTGGGTCCGCCTTAATGTGCCTATGGCTCACCCTCACGGCCATCATCTTTGGAGTCTACTCTCGCCAACCAAACCCTGGCGAATTTGCATCCGCTTCCGAGTCCATGGTTGTGAGTGGGCCGGCTGCGCGGGTTATCATCGCAGCAACCTGCCTCTTCGTTGCCACCTTTGCGCCAACCTGGGGTCCTGTATCATGGGCCTACCCTCCCGAACTCTTCCCTCTGCGCCTCCGCGGCAAGGCTGTCGCCCTCGCGACCTCGGCCAACTGGGCCTTCAACTTTGCCCTCGCCTATTTCGTCCCGCCGGCCTTTGAGAATATCACGTGGAAAACCTACGTCATCTTTGCTGTCTTCTGTGCCGTCATGTACCTTCACGTATATTTCCTCTTCCCTGAAACGGCCAACAAGACCCTCGAGGAGATTGAACAGATATTTGACGACAAGCAGCCCGGTGGTAAGTTGCTTATTCTTGCCTAGATAATGGCTTTCGGACTGGATCAGGCTAATAGTCCCAAAAACAGCAATCAAATACCTCGGGATACCAGCTTGGAGGACGCGCAACAACCGGAAATCAATGATCAAACAAGAGAACCGAGGAAGCTTGACGAGCAAATCTGAAGCCCCTGAAACAAAGAACTCCAATGGCGTGCGAACGGCCACAAGTGTCGAAGCGACGCCGAAAATCACAGGATATGGAGCTTGAAGGCCGGTTCCCTCTGCAATGGTTGGAAGTTGGGGTTGTTGATTCAGAAATTCTGGCAAGACGGGGTGCTTGTGGTTTTCTGTTGGTTACGTTCATAAAAAGGGGGTCCGGAAGGCGACAATCCAGCTGCCACGACCCGAAGTAACTAGTTGGACATTGACATGGCATCAGTCCAAACTACCTACCTATCGCTACTCGAGAATGGGAGTGTAGGGTGTCTAGTATCATTACTCAATAACATTCGGCGTAATAGAAAGTTGACAATCAAGCCTAGTTAAGCTAAGTGTAGTCCCCACTAGCCGGGCTACTCACGACCATGACGAATTTCGTCGTGGTGCAATATTGGCAGTGGTAGTCAGATAATTGGTGACGGTATAAATAATACACGGTACTTAATCTTATGAAGCTGAATCTCACGTCAAAGGAGAATAATAGATACAAATCGAAAAGTGCCGGACTCGATCTTTCGTTTCCCAGATTGCCGTCATTCACGCTCCTTGCCATATTTTTTCAGAGCACCCGGAAATGTCTTCACGGCAACCGTGCGATCCTGGCCTGTCTGCGTCACGGCATGAACGACCACCTCGTCG
The DNA here is from genome assembly GCA_033296725.1 of Corynascus novoguineensis. Lineage (NCBI taxonomy): Eukaryota > Fungi > Ascomycota > Sordariomycetes > Sordariales > Chaetomiaceae > Corynascus > Corynascus novoguineensis. The sequence continues at coordinate 19,224 of MU857685.1, read as the reverse complement.
CCAAACGGCCATGCTCCATCTTGGCCATCTTCATCGCGCTCATCGTACTGAGCATACTCTCCTCGGCTACGCTGGAGCGCCTTTTTGGCTGCAACCAACGCATCTTCGCGGCGCTCATAGCAGCCCAAAATTTCGCTAGTTTGGAAGGAGTCGCTCTTGTCTTGATTGAAATCAATGGTGCTCTTCAGGACGTAGTACAGGTGTTCGCCACCCTCGGGTAGCTTCAGCGTGTGCCCCTCGCCTTCGGGTAGGGACTCCGTGTTGGGTTTCGCGACGACGCCAATGAGAAACTCTCGCCCTTCCGGCGCCCCCCTCGCACACACCAACACGTCATGGCCGTGCTTCCATTTCTCCACTGGCGTGTCGACGCGCGTTGCGTATTCATCGAAATCACCTGCTTGGTAGCCGAGAAGTTCTAGGGCTCCAAGCGCGAACGACTCGGCAGCCGGGAGGGTAGTGTGGGTGCCAAGAACGTAGACATCTTTGGTCGTACATGAGGTTTTGTGATGGAAGTCAATAACTGTGAGTGTCGTGTGGAAAAGTTGTCTTGGAATAGTTTGGCTTTCGTTTGACTCGTCCATGTCAAGGCTTAGATGGTGCCTTATGATTTGGTAGTTCGAAGTCGGCCTCAAGTGATCGCTATATTCTATTCGCTAGGTTGAAATCGTGTCAGAAACTCGTTAAGCCCCCCCATATCTCAGTGTTGTGGGCTACGTCGGCTAAGGGACTCAGAAGGGCTACCAAATAGACCCAATGAAGGCATTCGAGGATGGGAAAGGAAATGTTGTATTCCGCTACAGCCTCCATCATATGCGTATGTCTGAAATGGCAAAGATACTGCGTAAAAGATTCTCTGTAGGGGTCAAAGCGTGTTTCTCATTGGCACCACGTTCTCCCTGGCTCAACAACGCGTTATGACGACGTCATGAAGTGGCAATTCCCTTCGTCCATTCATTTTGATACACTTATCGAAGTCACGAAGTCAACGCGCCATCTGAAACCGAATCATAAATGAGGATATGTTTGAAAAGCAGCTTGTGACTAAGTGCGTTGTCTGGGATTGAAACCGAAAAAGTGACGACTACCCTCTCAACCTCCTAGAATAAACTCCTCGCCCACCAGCTGCTCGCTTAACTTCCACAAACGTTCGGCAGCAATCGTGTCGGTAGCATGTGCTGCAGGCTCGGCAAATTGACAATCGGAAAGGTAAAGACCCTTGATATCTGTACAAAGTGTCAATCAACGATGTTTAATTCGAACCGTAAGGTGCCTTCTTTCCGTAGAGACACAAGCCACTCACCGTTTAAAGCCGGATCTAACGCGGCCACAAGTGTTGTCGAGCTCCCCTCATCGGGGCTCTTCCAGTACTTGGCAACCTTGTAGAACTGTGCGTTGAGTTCGTCGTCCTGGTCTCGGCCGAGATCTGTCTCGATGGCTGCAAGGCAGCATGTGTCAATGTATGTATTTGTGTAGCAACGGGGACAAGGAAGACCAACTGCCAGGGTGAAGAACGTAAGAGGCAATGCCATATTTTGGCAGCTGCTTCTGAAGAGAGAGGGTAAACAGGATGTTTGCCGTTTTAGACTGCGCATATGTGACAATGCCATTGTATCCATCGGGGGTGCACTTTGCAAAAGCGCCCGGAAGGGGCTTTACATGGTCTTCCTCAGGCGGCACAGGTTTCCCTTCAAAATTGTAGTCAGAGAAGCGAATGGGAGATAACCTGTGGCCAGCACTGGTGAGAGATATAATGCGGGTCGCGCCTTGCGGATTGATCTCGGCCGCCTTCCGTAGCAGGGGCAGCAGAAGGTTAGTGAACAGGAATGGACCAATATGGTTGGTGCCAAACTGCTGTTCGATGCCCTCTGGAGTTGATTGACGTGACGTAACGACGATTCCAGCGTTGTTAATCAGAATATCCAGCCTTTCTGTCAAGACCGCTACGTCTGCAGCTGCTTGACGGATTGACTGCTGTGAGCCCAAGTCCAGAATCACGATCTCTACCCGCGAACCTGGAAACTTTTTCGATATCTGGTCCGCGACCTCCTGAACCCGTCTTTTGGTACGTGATGCTAAGATGAGAAGGTCGGGATTTTGGGATGCTAAGTTCAGGGCGGTGGCCGAGCCGATTCCCTTAGGACTAACACCAGTCACCAGGACTAAATGCCACCGAGGTTAGAACCGTCAATCATATTAACCCTTGACTTGGTAAAAGAGCCTCAATAACTCACTCCTCTTGCCCCGAATTTGGTCGGCAAACGCCTTTGCGACCTCGGATCCAGGCGTTCGTTCGCCGAACTCTGAGTGGGAGGTCATAGTCTTCAATCGGGAGCTTGCAAAAGCGCAAGCTCTTCAGGCATAGGGGTACCGGGGACAGATGCAGTGGTAACCGATTAAGGTGGGTAAGAGAGCGTTCCTTAAACTTCCAACACCTTTATGCTAAGCTTCGCTCGGCGTCTAAATACCTCAGGCGGCACGAGCTAGGAAATACATTTTCTGCCGAACTACCCGCCGCATCCTTCCTCGTCTACGCTGCTTGGCTCCGGCGTCCGCCGGTGTCGACCCTGGCCCGTTTCGTGTTGTCAAGTCGTTTGCGCTACCCCGCATAACGCCTTTTTCTCTCCATTCTGAACGGTACTCAACAAGGGTCGCTGGTTTCAGGGAAACGTTGTCCGTTGTCTGGGAAAAAGTTGGTTACCCCACCATCTTGGATGTATTCCATGGAAGCTCCCGAGTATTCGGCAGTTTTGTGTTTTACCCGGTGCAGTGAACCGCAGCGGATAGAGCCTGCGTGTCCAGCAATTTTCCAATCGAACTGCTTTGCAACATGGATTGGAGATTGGTACATGTGTGCACCTAGTAGAACGCCATCGACCTTGGGCTCCTAGTTCATTTATTTGTAGGCACCCTGAATATGTACAACATAGAAATATGGTTTCTCGAGCCGTGCGTTGACGCCCTATATGGTGGCATAGCATCATGGTGGCTCTTAAACCACTGATAACACTATAAGCAATAATTCCGTGTACAGTTTTGTATTTGTAAACCAAGCAGGGGATACGCGAGTGTTGAGCGGTATAGCCTCAATTGGCGACAGTTGATTTAGAGTAGCTAAAAAATGCCCTGGACTCTTTGACTCTCTTTAGGTACCCTTCGACGAGATGCAGGTCAGCGCCATGGTTAGTTACGCCGTGAACATAGTGTGCCTGGGGCGTCGCCGTTCAAGACAGTTGTGATAATGTTGGGAGACTAACAGCCACGATTCCACGGTTCCACTGTTTTTTCACAAGATGAAAGATTTTCAGTAGTGGGATCAATTTAATTCAGTGCTGTGAAGCAGGTGTACGGAGTAGTTCGTTGCGCGTTGCTGGGAAGAATCCTCTCTTGGTTCCCACAGGATATATCCTTCCTTCCCAAGAGCTCCTGATCAAACGGTGGCCCGCAGCCTCCATATTTTTCGTGGCTTACTCCAGTATGCCTGTAGGTATTGGGTCTACCACTGGAAGGAGAGCAAGCGCTTTATACGAGACGGCGACAGCATCCACTGTTTTTCGACGCGCCATCTCCTGCTCTGGCTCGAAGCGCTGAGTCTTCTGGGGTGCGCTTCTGAGAGTATCAGCATGGTAAATAACCTGCTAGGCTTGCTCGATATACGTTTCGGGTGTTCTATGTTGTTTTGGATGATGTACTGACTTGTCTTTCTATAGCCAGAAGAAAGCGACAAGGTCTCGGTGTTTCTCTTAGATACTAGGCGGGTCATTCAAAGTCATTGCTCTGTTATCGATATATCGCCTCTTCAAGTTTATCACTCGGCTATTGTATTTGCGCCGACCCAAAGCCTTGTCCGAAGTACATTCCAAGATCAATTTCCCAACTGGCTTACCCTACTCCCGAAAGTCGATTTAGGTTGGGATTCATGCATTCAAACACTCGAAGGGCTTGGCCGTCCGGTCTCTTCGATCGCGTTCTCCCACGACTCAAAGACGCTCGCGTCGGCGTCGCACGCACCATCAAGCTCTGGGACGCCGCGACGGGCGCCTATACAGCAACGCTCGAGGGGCATAGCAGTCCGGTCTCTTCGGTCGCGTTCTCCCACGACTCAAAGACGCTCGCGTCAGCATCGTACGACTACACCATCAAGCTCTGGGACGCCGCGACTGGCGCCTGTACAGTAACGCATGGGTTAGGCAGGGTTGTTACGTACCTTGTGTTTGACAAAGCCGGTTTTTCTCTCCTTACAGACATCGGCAGTTTCACACTAAACGATCCGTCGTCGCCGCCAACAGCTTCGACAGCGGCGCCAGCGCTTGAACCATCAAAAGCAATGCCAGGTCACCTTCCGCAACATATTAATCGTTGGAGCATTGGCCTTAGCGAGGACAACGCGTGGGTCACTTGGGGCTCGTACGAAGTACTATGGCTGCCTCCGATTTACCGGCCAGGATAGTCGGCTACAACAGCATCGACAGTGGCTATCGGATGCCCTTCAGGACGTGCCTTGCTTCTAGCATTCTAATAAAAAACGACCCTTTTATGTAGCTCGTCGTTTCTCGTATAAGATCGTTCGTAATTACTATTCACCTAAATTGGTTTTATTTCTTTTTTTTTATTTTTTTCTCTGCCTTTCGAGGGTCCTAGGGGCAACGTTGAATTTATATCCATTTTGGTGGCGAGTTGGAATGTTCCAGACATCTATTGTGCGGAGGGACAGGTAAGCAATGCATCGACCAGCAAAGACTGTTGATATTCTCGATCTTGTCGCTACTCTACTGTTGTTGTTGTTGTTGTTGTTATCGGAGGAAAGAGTGGAAGATGGGCGAACCCAGGCATAAGAGTGGAAGGCTGAAACGAAGGTGCGACACGGAAGGGTTCACACCACATCTCTACTATATCATTACGAGTAGTTAGATATCTTTAATTGTACGGGTTGCCATCCTATGTAATTGTACGGGGTCCGCACAGACCGCCTTCCGGAAACGTTCGGCCGCCGGCGTTGCTGACCACGGCAAGAAAGAAAAAAAAAGAGAGAGAAAAAAGACAACTTGAGCAAAAAGAGTGATTTAAGAAATTGGAAGAAAATCAGGGATTGGCACCTTGGAAACCTATCGCAGGAGAATCGGCATCCATTTCTGTGAACTACCCAAGGTAGAAGCTAAGTAGGATCTGTCAGAACCGGCATAGAATACGATGTCAACGGTAATTCAGAACGATTGATTGAAGATGCTCAGATTGCTTGATTCCACTGCTTGTGTTGCTCTGCTCTACTGTTGAAGTGGTGATTAAAATTGGATATGGTTGATGCTCCATATTTTCCCAATTCTAGTGGATCCTGCTTGGTATCCACTGCAGCCTTCTGTTTTGTGGAGCCTCCAATTTAATTTCCACATCACTAAACAACCGCGTTTACCTCCTACGAACCGCGACACCCTGCCAAGATCCGTTTGCACATCACAACTTTGAGACGGCCGATAGCAAGAATGTCGAGTTCTGATGAGTCAGAGCAGCTGGCTTACTTGGCTGCTGATGGATCCGATTCGGAGCCTGAGGAGTTGGACAGTGACCCAGACGATGAGTCGGATGAGGACGCGGACGGACCTTCAAGACCCAACGGATTTTTCGATTTGGAGGCGGCCGACTCGGATGATGAGCAGTCTGAATCGGGCTTGAGCGGCACCGATGATAACTACTACAGTGGTTTCGAGGCGCGATCAGACAAGCTTTTCCCCCAATTCAGGAGTCTACCATTTGAGCTCCGCCACCGCGTCTGGCAGTTATTTTGCCCAGAACTCGCCGCGAAATCGCGCGTCTTTTGGTTCGAGGCCGAGTGCAATCCCTGGGGTGACGGTACTGGGGCGGTGGTACCCGTGGAGGGCCCATTCCTGGAACAGCAGACCCGATCAACCCGTTCCTTGTTGGCCATTCACCGCGAGACCCGCGAACTTGTACTAAAGGCTCTACCCGATACGCTTCATTTTGGCAGTCATGGAGTCATCAGGTTCAACTCGGCAAACGATATTGTTTTTCTAGACTGTTTGGAGAACGTGGCAATGGATCTGGATCCGGTGATGGACCTTGTCGGCTTCGCCGAGCACATCCGCCATCTGGCTGTCGAACCCGCGGTACTCAGCGATATTAAAAACCAGCCTTCGGCGCTCTCCGCGGCGTTCAAAAACCTCGAAACGGTCTACTACCTCTCCAGCCCAGCTGAACACAACCCTCGCCATTTGCGCTGGTGTACCTCCGACATGGTCAAGCACTACTCCGTTATGACTTTCGAGGAGGAACCGGGTCTTGGCGAGGACGGGCAGCATATGTATTGCTGGCCCGATCTTAAAAATCACCTCGCTTTTGCCGAGAGTGAGATACCCCTGGATGCATTGGCGGATGATCTGTCGACAACCGTTGGCCTTTTACCTGATATCAAGGGAGCGACGTTCAAGGACACGCCCATCTGGCCGATGGTACGGTTCCTACTTGACTCTGACATGCGCCGATATGATGAACTCTTAGCATGGGACGGCGAAGCGAAACTCGATTGGGAGTCATCCGAGGACGAGGACAGCAGTGAACCGGATGAGTATGAGAGCGAAGGAATTGACGACTCCGATATCAGTGAAGATGGATCAACCTCTGATGATGAGGGACTGATTGTCCTTGATGACGATGATAGCAGTCGGGGAGAATCATATGCTGGAGATAATTCTTCCGTCGTGTCATGGTCACCATCCCTTGGAAGCCAGAACGAGCCGATTGATCTTACAGGAGGCGAGGGCGAGGACATGGCCCCGTTTTCCAGCCCCGAACCATCATCTACAACTCTCCAAGAGTCTGAGGAGTCGGCGCAGGAATCGAACCAAGCGGTGACTCAGGCCAGGAGGTTAAAACGGCGAAGAGCGCATATTGTCGAATCTGATTCAGAAGACGAGTCAGATAATGCCGGTCCTCGAAAAAAGGCGCGCACCAATACCCGACGTAATCCAGTTGTACTCTCCAGTAGCGACGAGGGAGACGAGGAACCAAAATCGCGACGGAATCGCCGAGCCTCTACGGTCACTTCCGTGGAGGAGGAGGACGAAAACGACGAGGAACATCACAAATCTGACAGTGACAATGACCAGGGCGGAGATGAAAGCAGCGATTCGTCCGGCACCTCCAGCTCAAGCGATGAAGATGAAGAATCTGACGGCAATGATGCCGTTGCCAGACCACTTTCCCTGGTTGAGAAATTACAACTACACCGAGAGACGAACCCGATCCCGTCATCTGACGATGAGGGCTCCGCTAGAGAGGAAATTGGCGGGGATGAGACTGATGCACAAAGTTATGCAGACTTTCAGGACGACGAAGAGGGTGACGAAGTATCGGAAGACGGGGACGAGCATGATCAATACGACTATGAAGGAGAAGACGATGATGACCAGGAGGGGTATTGATATTGAATACAGTCTGGGCAGGGGCCTGGGCCTGAGACGTCCGGTTTTAGTTTAAAGGAACAATTGTATTGCTAGACCAGGGGTTAATTACGGCAGTTGGCGCTTAATTAGGTGAAAGCAGCGATTCCATTTGGCGCTCCGTACAACAGCTTTCCGAGGCCCAGGCCGACGAGACAATTCGGGGCCTCGTGCGGTTGGGCTCCTCAAGGTCACAAGTTATGAGTCAAAAATGAATTCTCCTCGTTCTTTCGGCTTGGTGAGGAGGGCGTTCCTGTCAGCCCAGTCACATAATCGCCTCTGGCTCAACCAACCCCTCTCTGCTAGTTTTCATGGTATGATCAGTAGCCCGTCGTGGAGTATTACAATGCCGGGCCTTCCCAGCTCTCTCTTCGTAGCCTTCCAAACCACGCCTGCTTGTGAGGAAACGTAACCTCCTTCTCCTTGGTAAACCCAGCATCCTGCAAATGCTGGATAAACCTGCTTAACGAGTCAGCTTCATTCCGTTTTGTTTCGATCAGCTTGCAGCGTATGTCACTCACCTCACATTATCTACCCGTGGCTCCAGGCATATGCTCATGGTCCGGTAATCCGCACAGAACATCCAATGCACCAAGCTAGTCAGCCAGCTCTGCACCCGCCCCCGAGCCCACTCCTCGCCGATCAGCACATGGCATCCCCGGTCCCAATCGTCGATGGAAGACCCTGCATACCGCCCCAGCAGGTCCTCCTTGACCCAGTACAGCTCGAAATATCCAAAAGGCACGCCGTCCCATAGGCCGATGACGGGGAAGCTGTGACGGCTCTGCAGGGCGTTAGCCAAGAAGTTGGGCGCGTATTTGCCCCAAAATCTGGAAACGCGCGGGTTGGTGTGCCAGGACTCAATCAAGGCTGAGTCAGTCATAGACAAGAGATGCGACTTCGCCGGCGGCTTGGGGCCGACAGGACCCATGTATGGCACCGGCTTGGGAGACACGGATGCCACGCGGAAGGAGACGTATTGCCCCACGGAGGGGACGAAGCGTGTATAAAAGACCTCGCCCATCCGTGGCGGCTTCGGGCGGAGCGGGTGGCGGATATGATTGGTGATGATGTATTGGAGCGGCGGAGGCGGGTAGTAGGTCGGAAGGTGTGACGCACTGAAAAAGGGACCGATCGGAACCGAGGGAGCGCTGGTGATGGAAGTGGGAGGAGCCGCCCCGGGTAGATCGCCTGCTTGGGCGATGGCAAGCTGTGGATGGACCGGTGCGAACTCTCCCGGCATTGGTGACCCAGGGGGGCTTGGAGCAGGCGAACCCGGAAGTGAGCAGGTGGGCTTGATCACCGGTTGAAGCGTGAAGAGGAATAAGCGCCCGGGAATCTGCCAGAACATCTTCCGCGTGACGAACATGTCCCACCAGTCGTCGACCTTATTCCCGACAGTTGTCCCAACGGCCGAGTCGACGCTTGCGATTAAGCCCATCCGTTCTAGCTTCGGTATCAGATTACGCCCACGCAGCATACCGTCTCTCCTAATGTGCACCCGCCACTCCCCACGCGGCTTGCCGGCGTCCGGTGTCATCATGGATGCTTCCGTCTCGACGGTCGTTGGCGGTGGCGGTTGATGAAAGTACCAGTAGAGGGTGACCCAGAGCATCATGGCAACCTGGCGGGTGGGACTTGCGGCAGGTCGGAAGTCGGAGGTGGAGGGGTTCGAAACGGACGAGATGAATAGGCTGTCGTTTTGCAGCGTTGGTCTTTTGAAAGAATGGAGATGCCGTCTCTTCTCCGAGGCAAGGCTCCCTCCTGCACCACCCGGCTCCGGCACGGTGCCCGAGGCATCCCCGGCATCGTCAGTGTCGTCTTCTGTGTGGATCACGATGGTCCAGCCGATCGGGAAGGCATGCTGAGACGTGCTCAACTCGGCGGATTTGAAAAAAAGACCAGCGAAGACAGGCGTCACGTTGAAATGCTGCCCATCGGGCAAATAGACAACTTGTGGCCCCATTGATGTTTGAATAGTGGTATGCGCTGAAGGGTTGAGAATGAGGATGGGCGGAATACGGGATTTAAAGTTTCTAAGCTTTGCAAGATTGGCGGGGTATTATTCCCTTTTTCCTGCGTCTTGAAGGCGGGGCAACAGCGTGTGTCCCCTCCAAGTCTCATTCTCGGTTGTACTCAGTGGGATTTGATGGGGTTGGAAAGCCGTGGCCTCGAGCGTGAGAGACTGACTCGATTCATGACCAACAGCTATGGCGACACAGAAGCACGCGACGAGGTTGTGTAGCTGCTCCCAAACCGGCCGCTTTAATCGACGGCTCTTTGCGGCCAATTTCGTCATTCAGGCACAAGTGAGCAGCGGTCATAGCTCCGGAGACCCCCGCTGCACCTCGGGTTGTATAACCCCGCAGCGGAGAGCTTCGCGCGGGGCTTTGCTAGGCAACGCAAATCTGTGTGCCACGCGTGTGGGCTGATGCGACAAACGGCGCATAATGGGATATCGCTTCTTGTAGCCCATGTTCAATACTCGATATTATGAGCTGTTTTGTGGCTACCGACTCCTTCCACGGCCTGAGTCCTCTCCTTCGCCCCGCGACAATGCTTGCTCATCCCTCTTCCGCGACTCTTTCGTGTGGTCGTCGTCCTTCTTCCTCCTCTCCTGCTCAGTGAACTCCTCGTCCCTCTCCTTTTCCGACGACCGCGCTTTGTGCCCTGCCTTGCTTCGCTCCTCGCTCAACACCTCTTTGACGTCGTCCCCAACCTCTTTCGCCTCATCCCAGTCGACGTCGTATTCGACCGCAATCACCTTGATCTCGCGACGCAGCGCATTTGCCTCTTGGACAAGCTGCTCCCATTTCTTGTAATCAAACCCGCGAGCTTCGTAGAGGGCGTTTTGGCGTCGTGAGACGGTCACGTTCATGGCGGCTTTGTAACTGAGGTCCTTGCTGATGTACAGAAACCAGAGGTAGCCGCCCATGATGGTCGATAAGCCCGCGAGATACGTTATCGGTTCAACAAGGTCCCTAGCGAACATCAGTCCCATCAGTCAAACTTCAACGAGAGTTCTTCCGCCAGCCTACCAGCCAAATTCGGTATGGAACGTCACATAATACACAACTCCCCACCACCCGCTGAGCAGGGCAAAACCCCCTTTCGCCAGAAAATTGGCGCCCTTGTGCGCGAGCATGTCGCACTCGCGCTTGATCCGTGATTGCTCGTCGATCTGCCGGCTGAGCTTGCGTAATTGGGATCGCATGTAATAGGTGCGGTCGTTGAAGGATGGCACGCTCACGCGCATCTCGATGTTGTACCCCTCGATATCGATGGCGAACTCGCGACCGCGCGCGGCATCGCGAATGAAGTCACCCAGCTCGGTACTGTTGCTCCAGCGAACCCAGTTCTTGTCCGAACCCTCTCGCTCAGGCCCTTCGTGGCCGAGGCCTGAATATGACTCGACGTGTGTCCGACTCGAGGTCTGCGACGCACTTTCCTCGTCCCTCCGTCTTGCCTCAGTTCTCGTCGTCGGCTTGTTGTCGCCGTGGTCGGTATGCTCGGCGCGGAAATATACGCTGGGTATCTTCTCCTTGCCGTCTTCTATTACGGGTGGAAGCTCAGCTTGGATAAGTCGCTCGACGTATGATAGTGGTTGCTGAGGGTGCACCAAGAGCGCAAGTGGCTGGATTTTGTCGTTGGGTGAGATGGACCGTCCATAATCGTGCTTGCTGTTGTTGTCGCGGTCCTTTTCCACTCTGAGAGGCAGCGGTAGAATGAGCTTCAGGAGCCGCGTCGGCGTCGTAAGTAGTCTGCCTAGTGAGTCGACATCATGTCAGTCAGACAGGCTTTTTGTTTGTGCATGACATGGAGAGCCTTGCAAGAAGACCGTTCATACCGACCTTCATTGATGGGCGCAACCTCCTTTTCACTGCCCACTACTGGGGGAATGTCCGCTCCCTGTCGATGCCATGGTCGTTTGACCTGGTTCTGCCTGGCCCGCACCTCTTGCTCCTGCTCATCCAAAACCTTCTGGTCAAGTTTTTTGGCCTTTGCCTCGGGCTCTGTTTGGTCAGGCGTAGCTTGCGATGTAATCCCACGAAGTCGCCCAGGAGATAACCTAGGGCGTATCAGGCGATTTGTGGCAGTTGTCACGCACGGGCAGCAGCGCGCTGCGAGCGACCAGCACGTCGAACTCCGTATCAGCTGACTTCGTATAGAGCCAAATGCATTGTTCATGGCGGCTTTGGTGGTTATATCACGCAACTCTCCTTCGCCTGATTCAAGTCCAATGTGCGACGATATCTCGTAGTCAGATGTGGTTCACCCTTATTTTGGGGGTTTTTGGCCGGCGCCAAGCCGTTGAGCGGATGACGTCATTGTGGTCTGGGCTGTGGCCTGCCTTTGGAGCCAAGGCGGCGTTTTGCAGCGCACACAGCCTTCCAGATGGACCTCTGATCAGGTACCTACTCCCTCCGCTTGATCTTTCAAGTGAAGTTCTACGGATTTACCGCTTCGCTAAGTCACGAAATGCGGAGCGTTAACTCATTAAAACCCAAAGCAAATGTTTCATGATGGGTATTCAACACCAGGAAATGGGCTCGTCGTGCAGCTGTGACAACGTGCACTTGGTCGAAGGCACCCATATCAATGGCGACGACATTAGGCCAAAGACATTGGCCGCTGTGTCCGCCACCCACAGCAGTTAGGCCGACGCCATGCCTCAGCGCTCATTGGACGCACTTCTGAACGTGTCGGATCTCTGTCGGCCTCACAATCGCGGCAGGACGGTGCCGGCGAGCCTCGGCGGTTTTTTTCCCGTCTTGTCCTCGGATGCTTGCCAATGGTGCCTCGGCCGTCAACTCCGGCAACGTGGTTGCATGTCGTGTAAATGCTGCCATGATGCTGGGGGCGCTGAACACGAGATGATCTTCTTGTTCCCCTGCCAGCGCTGCCCTACGGCGGCCCAAGGCGCCGCACATGATACGCCACTCCGCTCGGATAGGCTAGTCTGGCGTAGTGAAACCGGCGATAGAAGAGGAAAATAGCCCAGCGTCTCGTCATCGCCATCTGCCAAGCGAACGACACCGGTAGGGAAGGACACCGTGCGATGGCACACCAAGCCGTCAACGTACAGACTTTCGCGATGAAAAGCAATTCACCAACCCGTCTCGCGGTTGCTCAACGAGCATCTCCAACGCCCGTCGAATAAATCTGTGCTTAGGCTTCATGCCGTACATACTGTGGCAGAAGAGAATGATATCGAACTTCTCATCTCCAACACCATTACCAACCACACCCACACCGGTACTAATATCGGCACCGCTCCCTACCATCTCCTCCGCAACGAACGGAATCCGATGGATAACAGGAGGACTCTTCAGACAGGGTAGTGGAGGTGACTCTCTTCGTTCCTTCCCCGAGGTAGACGAGTCAACGAGCCATTCCTCCAATCTCGCTACAGCCAATTCATTCGGTTGAGCGCGGTATACTTCCCGACCTTGCGTCTGAGACGCTCCGGTAGGTGGTCTAGTACTGTTTTCGGGCCTGGTCCGATCTCAAGTACTGAGGTCCGGATGCGTGAGTCGAAGAGCGGAGCCAGCAGTTGGGAGAGTTGGGGGATGATGAACTCTTGGTACATCGAACACCCCTGTGCCAGGATACCAAAGCCGGCGTTGTCCTGTGTGTCGGTCAGCTGCTGCCAGTTTGGAGACGAGGCTGTGTTTGTGGCCTTCTGCCGTAGAGCTTGCTTTAGAGAGCCGAGAGTGGCGATTTTCAATTTGCGACGTAGGTGTTAGTGAGTGAGTGGGCGTTGCTATTGTACAAGAAGAACATGGTTAGTAGGGAATAGGTGGGGTGTTAAGACGTTGGCCTCTACGGGCGAGGTCAGATAATTAGCTCCAGGACTCAGAACGGTAGGTTTATGATTTTTACCGCTGGAAGCGCTGGTTATGGTGTTGCCGGTGTTTGGTATAGTGATCCCGCGCCTAACGCCCTACGTAGTAGGCCGTCTGTGACACACTTTGTGACACTCCAGGGGTTTGCCGACCAACTATGCGAGAGAACGCGAGCGGCTGTCGGCCTCATTGCATTTCGTATTCGATGAGGCCTACTATACAACAAAGAAGGACTTTTGCTGCCTTATCACATCCGAAATGCTAAGTGAGTTGCGAGACTCCCGACGACTCGCAGCAATTTCAATTTAAACTTGGCCTCTAGCAAAGCGGCCTAGACCCAAAGGCGTCTTAACTTTCATTCTTTTCACCATATACCCTTTACCCAGAGAACCCCAAGATTAAAGAAGATCAAAATGTCGTCCACCGCGTCGGACAATAGCGAGGTGAAGCCGCAGCACAACAATGATGCTAAGTCAGGAAGGGCGATGACGATGAGGAAGCGCCACCTTTCTAGGGAGTACGCTAGAGAGGACCCTGATGGAAGAAACAGCGTAACGAAACGGCGATATAGCACGAAGAAGGCCCCAAGGGACCCGAGGGACGAAGCGGATCCCCCAAGCCCAAGGAAAGTGTTGAAACCAGATGGGGAAGAAACGAAATCGGTTATAGACTTTGATGGCTTGAGCCGACCTAGTACTGCTTCTTTGTCCCTTTCCACCTATATACGACAGAGACTCATTTCGTTTTTTAGACACTGGCACCCGGCCAAGACTCGAAAAGTCTGCCACGCAAGACTTAGAAAGGCTTAGCAAGATGCGCGATGCAGTGCGCACCATCCTCGAATGCGTCGGCGAAGACCCCACTCGATCGGGCCTCCTAGACACCCCAGAACGATATGCCAAGGCGATGATGTTCTTTACCAAGGGTTATAGGCAGGACCTCCGGGATATTGTTAACAATGCCATCTTCCACGAGAACCACAACGAAATGGTGGTTGTCAAGAACGTTGAGATATTCAGTATGTGCGAGCACCACATGATACCGTTCATGGGGAAGATGCACATTGGCTACATCCCATACCATTCTGTCATCGGCCTCTCGAAACTGCCTCGCATCGCTGAGATGTTCAGCCGGCGCCTGCAGATCCAGGAGAGGCTGACCAAGGAAGTTGCAAACGCGATCATGGAAGTGCTCAACCCCCAGGGCGTAGCTGTGGTCATGGAATCCAGTCATCTATGTATGGTGACGCGAGGTGTGGAGAAAACGACGGCAGCAACTATCACTAGCTGCGTTTTGGGCTGTTTTAAAGCAAAGGAGAAGACGAGGAACGAGTTCCTGAGCTTGGTGGGCCTTAACAGGTGAAGGTAGAGTTGTTGGGACAGGCTTGCAACCCAAGGATTGGCAAAAGCTGTCGATATTCGCGATGTTTTCGCTACACTACTGTTGTTGATTGTTGTTGGAAAAGAGTGGAAGATGGGCGAACTCAGGCGCAGGGGGGCTGCAACGAAGGGTGTGGGCCACGCAACAGAAGCACATACTAGTAGCAATGTTTGACGAATTGGAGAGAGGCGTGGCTCGAATGTCTGTTCAAAAACAGATAACAGATTGCTTACGTCGCGGTACGCTTGTCGAAAATTTGAATTCAATCGAATCCATTGTCCTAATCTGTCCATTACCAAAGGGCCAACATGAATGACGCTACTTTTGTCTACATGATCGTCTCTATGAGAACTAATCTTCTGACCACCCGAAGATGGCAAATGGCGGGAGAACGAAGCCGTCAGCAGACATACACTCTACGATAGCGACCTAGTCGCGAGCTCCTGGTTACGTTAAGGGGTTCTTACAATAGTGAGGATTGATGACCTTGTCTTATTTGAAAACTGTGACGAAGAAGCTGGACTTCGTCAACAGTATATGTACTGCAATTAGATTGCAAGTATTGACTTGCAATTCGACATCCTTTTATCAGAGGTTGGTCAACTGGTCATTGCAGTGCTGTTTGGTCAATCGTCACAAGTAGCACAGCTCCCTGGTTATTATCAACCGCCTCCATTTCTACGCTATAGAGGTCGGAAGTAGGGTCCTGGAGGTCTGTGACAGGGAAAAAGGTAGGAGAGGGCTCGCTATATCGGCAGCCTGTTGCTGGCGAAGCAAGTAACTCATAGAGGGTGTCTGGGAGGGTTCTTCGCCATGGCGACGCTCGACGCGATGACGTCGCTTGATGGCCGAAAACTCCCTACGAGAAGCGACCATCTCAGGCGTATTATAGCGACACGGCCGTGTTTGTGCTAGCGTTTGGCAAGGAAGCGATACATGATGTTCTAACATGGGGTAGGAGAAAAGAGAAAATTTCACATAACTCGTAATTTTGAAAAGTTTCAGCACAATATCGTCCTCCGGACAGGATGATACAGTTTTAGATCCATTCTTCGTTAATTAGATGAATAGAGCAGGAGGGTGGTGCTCTCGTTCATACTTGTTTGCGACGCGCCGCCTAGCAGGACCATACCTCTCTTTCGCACCTACCTGCGGCGCGCCGTCTAACAGGACTATTTGAAAAGCTTCGCTGGATGGCGTTCCAGCAAAGGCAACTTAGACCTGAACATCACCAAGCTCACAAAATACAAAATTCAATCTTGGTTCCAAACTGCATCACGCTATCATGCAAAGTTTCTGGGATTGGCTTTCCCGGTTTTTGACTACGAAACTCCGTAGCCTTGGGTCATCGACGCCAAAACAGATGATCCAAGATGGGCGTTCAGCATCTATTGAAGTTCCTCAATTGTCTTAGACCATGTCGGCGTCATAAAGAAATGACAGGGCACGATAACTAGCCGAATCCAAAGCTCTCTGATATAACTAACTTTCGATTTAACTAGTTATTGTTTGTTAATTAATGAAGAGCAGGACAGCAGTGCTCTCGTTCGCACCTGTCTGCGACTCGCCGCCTAGCAGGTCTATTTGAGAAGCTCATCTGGACGGCGTTCCGGCGAAAGAAACTTAGACCTTAATAATATTAAGCTCAGAGGAAAAAAAAACAATACTTTTGCACCAACTGCGTCACTCACAAGCTTTTGCAACACGGGACGTATTGTTAGTTCACTTCTAGCTTTGGCCTCATAGTGATGGAATGAAAATAGAGAAACACTTAAGCAAATGCCCTCTGAAATGATTCGAGAGTAAGTTCTTGCATTCTATCCGAAGAGTAAAAGCTAGATTTTCCGACAATCACACCAAAGCCACTTGCCGCAATACTAAGTTAAGAAAGAGGTTTACTCTGTCCTTTGAGATGGTTTAAAATCCATATGGCCATTGCACCTCTTGTTGCAGTCGCATAGCCATTTGATATTGACCGATTCCTCAGATTCTTGAAAGGGCTGATCACATTGCCATCCGTTAACCTTCTGCATTCTCAGTTCATAGATCTGACGTAATAATTGCGTAGCCATCAACACCTTAAAGCGGATCAGTCTACTCGGCGGTTGGCTACTCGGTGGTTGGCTACTCGGTGGTTGGCTACTCGGCGGTTCGCTACTCGGCGGTTCGGCGGCGTTTACGCTTGTTTGAGCCGGGTCGATTTTGCCTTCTTCGGACGTGACATTGGCGCTTTCTGGATCGCTGTTGGGTTTACGGGGCCGCTCTCTATTGGTTTTGAACATTGGGTGCCCCTTGATGAAGAAGGAGATCAATGACTCGATGAGCAGCAGGACGACCAAGATGACAACGATGACAACGATGCCGTGGAGAGAAAAAGTCTGGATATCTGGACTGGAGACGACGAAATCACCGGCTCCAGCCGCAGGCTGCCCTGTCGCGTCCTCGACAAGATTGGGGTAGGTACCATCCTGCTCGAACATGACGGCGTCGACAAAGACGTTGCGTGATGCGACAAAGCTGGCCAAAATCAGACGTTCCAGATCATCATGGATGCTCGAAGCACCAGCGTCGATGACGCCGTTGGGACTCGTGGTACGTGACCGCAGTGCCGAGTCACCGCTTGCGTTTCCGAGCCGGATGAGGACGGGCGTGGTGAAGGCAGCCTCGAGGACAGCAAGCAGACTCTGCGGTATCTTGATACCGGTGGCGTTCTTGAGCTCGGACACAGTGCGGACTGGCTGGCCTGCCCAGCTCCACAGATTTTGCTCCCAACAGGAGAGGACCGGTCGAGCGCGTCTCATCCAGAAGTGAGCATCAAAGGGTGCCTCCACGGTTGAATTTCGTTCCTCAGTCGCATACCACGGGTCGG
This sequence comes from Corynascus novoguineensis, assembly GCA_033296725.1. Taxonomy (NCBI): domain Eukaryota; kingdom Fungi; phylum Ascomycota; class Sordariomycetes; order Sordariales; family Chaetomiaceae; genus Corynascus; species Corynascus novoguineensis. The sequence continues at coordinate 1,678 of MU857685.1, read as the reverse complement.
CACCTTCGGTGATGCTAGTACGGTGTGCTGACCACACGATTATGGCAAACGATGTGTTGGCGTCTCTGGCGTACTGGGTGACGGCGTCAGGATGCGACCAAAACGTTGCCTTTGGAGCGTTCTGGATGTTGTACGGGTCGATGGGGACAACGAAACTCTCATCCCTGCTGCCCCAAAGGTGATAGACGTCGGTGTTCTCCCTCTGCGTCTCGGCATACCAACCGTACTCGGTGACACAAGCACCCCTAACGGCCAGTTCGAGGCTAACGCCCTGTTGTAGTCCAAAGTCGATGCCGTTGAGGCGGTAGTTATACGTCAGCCTGTGAATGGGCTCGCCATTGGCCGAAGTGCCGGCTTCGCGGTCGTAGTCAACGTTGACTCGGAACCGCATCGTCACCTTTGCGGCCTCGACGCTCCCTAGAGCACGCAGAACACCAGGTGCGCGCATGCCGAACTCCTTGAGGACATCCACATATACCGTCGGCTGCGGCGTAACGGGATAGTACACGGAGCTCGGCCGGACGGGCGCAACGGTGCCGATCTGTAACAGCGAAGGCCCAACGATGCCCAGCGCCAGGGCGCCACCGAAAATGCAAAAGGCAACAATGGCTAGCGCCAAACCGTACCGAGCATGCCGGTTCCAGGCTTTGTTCTGGTTGACTAGAAAGTGATAGCTGTACCCGGCCAGCTCCTTGAAGGCGAACCACGAGTCGTTGGAATTCCAGAGGGTTACAAGCGCCACGAAGCGGGACAGCGATTCATTGCGAGACGACACAATGAACAAAAAGCAGAGGAAATTCCACAGGCAAATGAAGATGACGGTGAAGGCAACCGACAGCGCGGCCGTCATCAACGCTCCGCTCCTGCTTGAGAAGGCAACAGCCCGAACTGAGCCGCCCTCGGTTGGCATGTCGAAGGGCGTGAGCAAAAGATAGGTAAAATCTGGTGGTGGAGTGTAGATGTCGGCCATCTTGGCTCGCTCTATTCTGCCACAATGCAAGCATGGTCAGCGGATGCGTGATAACCCGTGGCCCGTGGCTCCTTTCTTTGTATCCGATTTTCAATCAACCTTGTCCAAAGTACTTACCTTCTTCAAACTGTCTATGGTCTTCTCGCGAACTTTCGGTATGGGAACTGTGTCTTACCCTGCGACGCTTTGGCAAGGAAGAATATGACCCCGGGACTTATACCTGAATACATGATTTAACCAGCTGTGCGCTCACCGAGACGAAGCCTCGCAGACAAGTTGGGGGGAAGGGACTAGGCTGCGTTGATCGACATGACAGCGCATGCATGGCGAGCTAGCGGTCCGGCCCAGCATGTCCCACAATCCACTTAATGCAGCTTGGGAGGTCAGGGCTTGTCATGCTGGAATGGACACGAGCCAACACACCAATTGCGCAAAGACAAAACGGAAAGCGCGGCAAGAGTAAAAACCGAGAGTTTGCTTATGACTGGAAGTAAACCACGTTGCTCAAGTCAATGCATGGAGACGAGCTAGCAAAACAACATTCTGCATAGACGGGAAGTGCGGCAAGAGTCGAAAATTTGAGCCTAGACATCGTGACGTAGTAACGGAATCGGCCCCACAATGGAATTTTTGGCACCACCACCACCAGGATAGAAGGCATCGAGCTCATCCAACTTATAAGAGATATACATGAAAACTTGATAATTC